>WSYH01012852.1:0-18000 GCA_036426205.1 Ascaphus truei
AAATTGAAAATTGTGGGCAGTGTTGGGAGGGGGTGGGACTATAGGGGTACTCCCAGGATGAGATTCAGGTTTGGGGTTTGTGCTGCGTTTCGCTAATAAATTAGTGGCACACCCTACAAAGTAATCATTGTATGCATTTGCAATGTCAGTGGGGTTTGTCAGAGTAATATCCCCCTTAGTGATATTACTTGGTTGTTGATGGTTAGGAGTCTGGAATATATTGTTGATAACCTTCCAGAAGTTAGCTGGGTTTGATGTATTTTGGTGGATATTGTCAGAGTAATATTGTGCTTTTGCATACCTTGTTTGCCTTGTGCACACGTTCCGCAGGCATCTGTAGTGATTGAGATCCTTGGTAGTGCCAGTTACTTTGTAGCTTTTCCACAAGGCATCCCTGAACTGGTAGAGTGCAATAAAGTCGGGTGTAACCCATGGAAGGTGGGCCCCCCGTACCCTTATTTTGCGTAGTGGAGCATGGGTATCGCAGAGTTTTAAGAACTCGGATTGGACATAGTCGAGCGCAGAATCAGGGTCGGGAATTAAATCGATTCTGTGCCATGGGCAGTTGGTAAGGTCATCCAGAAACTGTTGTGGGTTAAAGTTTTTAAATGTTCTAGTGAGGAGAACTTTAGGGCTTGAATGGGGCGGTTTAATTTTCCTTACACAGTACACTATTGCATGGTCACTGAAAATGTCAGGAAGGATGCCAGAGGATTGGATTCTGCTGGGGTTTGAGGAGAGAATCCAGTCTAGCAAGGAATGGTTATGCTATATCCTATCAATGGGGTTGCACTCTCCCCCGATGATAAAATTGATGTACCCATCAATCTTATCAGAGTATACATATATTAACAATAACCGCATGACATAACATTTCTAAACTAGCAATTAGTCCTCTCTATACACCGATCAATACAGGATAGGTGAAGTTATATATTTACAAGCTCCACATAAGGAGGCCCTGGAACACCACAAAGTACCATATTTCCCGGGTACAACTGAGTTACACATCATAGGGGTCACCCATCTTAGTATGCAACTACTGGAACTTCAGTGGACACCCCAGGCTCACCATAAGTTAACTGCATAGGTGGCCTAGTCTCCCGTCTAGGTTGTGGAGGGTACAACTGTAATTCTATTTGTTCTCTGGCTGGTATTTCTCTAGGCCCTGACTCTATGGATGACTCATTATCTGCAGTATGGCTGTTCAAGACCACTTGGGTTTTGGTAGGCCTCAATCTACGGGGGAGCTATGGGGACAAATTCCATAGCTTCAGGGACCAGTTCTGGGCTGGAAGACCTTGATAAGTCTTGGACCCTCTCGTGTTGTGTGGCAGAGGACCACTGGGAGGGCCCAGTATCACTGGAGTCCATAATATTGGATAAATGCTGTAACATTCCTTCCTCCTCAGTCATCAATTTCCCTCCTAACCAGGGCGTCGGGTGGCTTACCCAATCTTCCTTGACTTCTAGTTAGTCTTTCACTTGGCCTGGGGTTCACCACTAGAGTAAATGCAGTATGACTGGACAGACATCTTACAAGTTGCCCAATTGATAGTAGATGGTTCCTATGGAGTGTTTTAAGCGATCTAATCCAATTCTCAGGCTTTACTTTGTAGACTGGTATTCCTTTCAGTTTCTCCAGTATGACATAAGGTTCAGACTTCCATCAGTCTGCAATTATTTTGATGGCATGTTAGTAGTAGGTTCCAAATAAGCACTCTGTCTCTTACATGCTGTTCGTGGCCCTGTACCAGTTTGTCATAGCATCCTTTGTTCCCCCTGTTGGTAGACTCAGAGGCATTAGTAGCAAGTTTATAGGCCTCATGCAGGTTTTCCTTAAGTCTTTGTACAGTATATACTGCATGTATGTTGTGGGTAATGTACCATCTGTCCACTGGCAGTCTGGCCTCATGACCAAGCATAAGATGGTCTCTTTATGGGTACAATTGTATACAATTGTGTACATGTCGGCTCCATTTTCCTTTGTCTATGGTATCTAAAGTTACCATCATATTCAGCAGAGCTCTGTTGAACCTTTCAGGCTGTGTGTCCCCTTGTGGGTGGTACGGTGTTGTTCTAGATTTCAAGATATCACATAACATCAATAATTCTTTGATAAAACGACTTTGAAAGTCTCTTCCTTGTTTAGAATGAATTCTATCCGGTAGTCTGTAGTGTCCAAAATACTTATTCCATTGGTAGTTTGGCAACCGTTGTGGCTCACTGATCCTTGGTCGGGAAGGCTTGAGCATACCTAGTGAAAAGGTCAGTATCCACTAAGATATTGCTAGTGTTTCTACTGTCTGGCTCCAGCGACATCTAGTGTCCATGCACACTAGCGGGCCACTGCTGGTTATATTTACAAGAGGGGCAGCTCTCTTGGAAAGTGTTTCCCTTGGCACACACTAGCACAGTTCATACAATACTCTTCAACATCCCAGGACCTACAGGGCCAATAGAAATGGTCCTCACTAACCCCAGCATTTTATTGACTCCCAGATGGTCAGTCATCATGGAGTGAGTGCAGCACCACTCGATGGTATTTGCATGGGAGTACTAACTGCTTTGTGATAAAATTATGGGACTTCTTAAAAACCTTGAACAACACTCCACTCTTTATCACCAGGTTACGCCATTATTTTACTAACAGATAGACATCAGAGTGCACCATCCAGATGGAAGAGGCAGGTTTATTCTAATTCATTGCTTCCCACACTTCTCCTATCCCAGGGTCAAGTCATTGCTCTTCCTTAATGTCCTATGATTCACACTGGGCAGTCCGGTCATAGCCAATACAGCTATATAACTATATGTGGTGTGTAAGGCGATGTAGGGTATCCCTAGGCTTTCGACCACTCGTTCAACATTAGCTGAAGTCACTATTCCAGGAGCCTGAACCCCTGTGGCTGTGATTCCTTCCCACTGGCTGTCAAGTCCCCGGGGATCCCATTGAATTTGAGATAAGACATTCGTATTAATATTTTGTTTTTCCTGCCTATACTTCAAACTAAAATTGTGTGGACCACAAACGATGCTCCGTAGAGGTAGTCATGTAGTTTGTCAGCTACTCAAGTTTCCTTGTGTAAATTGGGTATACTCTCCACCGATTAAATAAGGAAATAACAGTTGATGATAAAAATCAGACTAAAACTGTTAACGACACCAAAATCTAGGAGATAAACCTTGGGTATACAGTTTTTAAGTTATAAGCCTTAAGTGTAAAAGATTTTCTATTTTCACCCTTCATGCAGGGCACATAGAAACATACATGGAATGTGATTTTAAAACTCACAATGCAATAATGATCTTTAGCGTTGTATGGAAGTTGTCTCAATGGTGATATGAGAAAGAGGAAAAAAGCAACATAGCACAGATCCACAAGATAAATAAAATGTAATAAAACATATAAAATGGACACCAGGAGTGTCACTCACACATTATTTAATCCTTTAAATGCCCTGTATAAAATAGGTTTGTAGGATGTCTGGGTAGTCCCTTTAGCCAAGCCCCTCTGATCTTCAGTCCGGGACCCTTTGGTAAGACTTCCACCGGTGTTCTTAGCTGATGGTCCTGACGGCGTCCGCGTGTGGCTTGTGCAGGGGAATCTCTTCCTGGTTCCCCTCCGCTCTGCTCCAACATGATGACGTCACCTGCGCCGTCTGTTATCTTAGCCAGCTGACTTACAGGGATATTGCCTCTCTCTGCGCTCATTCAGCACTCCCTCACACGTTGATTCCAAGGGGGTAAGGCAGCAAATAACAACAGAAATTCAGAATGGCAGTGTAACCAGGCTATCAACAGGCACAGGATGAAGACAATAATCACCCTACGTGTTTCGTAAGCATGGCTTACTTCCTCAGGAGAACCTTGTTGTGGTGTTTAGCTGCTTGTTTATTTCTTTAATTGTTGCCTATTGTTGTGCTTGGTTGTTTTAATAGGTTGGCCATTGACTGCTATAGTGGCTTATCATATTGCTATAGTGGCTTATATTATATTGGTATGATGTACCACTTGGCTAATCAATTTATTTATTTATTTATAAAATATTTTACCAGGAAGTAATACATTGAGAGTTACCTCTCGTTTTCAAGTATGTCCTGGGCACAGAGTTAAGCCAAATAATACATGGTTACAAATACAGTTACATAAATGAACAGGGTATACATTATATACAAGACATTGCATGCACAGTTAAAGAAAATAAATATTATGGGCGTATGAAACAGTTACAGACCACATTAAAATGTGAGACAGTCTTAGATTTGAAAGAACTTAAACTGGTGGCTGATGTGAGAGTCTTTGGTAGGTTGTTCCAGTTTTGGGGTGCATGGTAAAAGAAGGAGGAACGGCCGGATACTTTATTGAGCCTTGGGGCCATGAACAGTCTTTTGGAGTCTGATCTCAGGTGATAAGTGCTGCATGTGGTAGGGGTGAGGAGCTTTTTCAGATAGCTGGGTAGCTTGCCCATAAAGAATTTAAAGGCAAGACAGGAAAGGTGAACTTTGCGCCTAGACTCTAGTGATGACCAATCTAGTTCTTTGAGCATTTCGCAGTGATGTGTGTTGTAGTTGCATTGGAGAACAAAACAACAAATTGAATTGTAGAGGGTGTCAAGTTTGCTAAGGTGGGTTTGAGGTGCCGAGCCATATACTATGTCTCCATCAATGGATGAAGGGTGGGTATAGTTGTCCCTGGGTGGGTGGTTAGGCCTCCCTGGTGGGTAGTGGGTGAGGGTGGGTTAACCCTTTAATTACTATATCGATTATTAATTGCTATGGTGATTAAGGGGTTAGGGGCCTTAGATTTTATTTTTTTCTTGTACTCTTGCTGCCAACGGAGGACATGGACCAGGAGTATGGTGACGAGGAAGCCCTTCATGATGGCAGGGGTAAGTAGAAAGTTTTATTTATTGTATTTATGCTTGCTGGCTAATGTTTGATTTTATAATAGATAAATGAGCTATTATCCATATCTGGATAATAGTTATTTTGCCCATTACTGTACTGTATGTGTTGGGGGGGGGGGGTGGGGTAGAGGAAGCGAGTAGTGTGGTTATTGTGTTTATTTTTCTTTATTGGGGTAGAGGGATTGGGTGAAGGGGATAGTAGCCCCAAGGATGGATGTTTAGGCTTACCGTGTGGTAGCGGGAGGGTTTAACTCAACAGAACTCCCCCCCCCACCCGCAAGGCATAAACATCAACCAAGGGCCAAATACCACCTTCACCCACCCACGCTGCCCACAATAAACCGGGCACTGGTAGCGGTTCGCCGCTAATGTAATGAAGTAGCCTGTAAATGCATTTTTCCTACATCTGATTCATGCTTTGGGGCCTCCGGTGCTGTTTTAATGTATATCAGCTCCGTAGACCCCCGGCATCAATCCGATGCAGGAAAAATGCATTCTCTGGACCCTATTTTCAATGGGAATCAACCATTGGATTCTTACTTACACAATGAAACTGTCAGTATTATTCTGCAACATCACTTTATACTACCCTTGTAGGATCATAGGGAATGAATCAGTTTATTCCACCCTGTGAAGTCTGACCTAGAGGCATACCAGACACTCTGCATAAACTTGCTTTATTTCAGTCCTGGCCAGACACCTACTACCCTCCTTTTTTTGTGCAGGCATGTACACATACACAGGATTTAATAACTGTGCATTGAAACACAGAATCGATTACACGCACTGGCACAGCAAGGGTTAACCATGACGTCATCTCCCTGGAGGACCTATATATACCTGCCAGCCTGTAGGGTTCCCTTACCATTACTTACCTATTCGCCTTGAGAAAGCGTCTCTCGCAAACCGCGCGCATCGGCTCTGTTTCAGACGTGCACGCGAAGAGTCTGATCGTCACCGCACCTGACTTACTCGCACTGCGAGCTGGTGCAGCTGTCTGCTCTTGCACTACACAAGTTTTCTATGTGCCCCGATGGACACATAAAACCTCTTTCTCACATACAGGGATACCATTCTCTCAAGATTCATGTACTTATGATAAGTTTTCTATATATTTATCTGCTCAGCCCGTTATGCTGTACATCTCTGCTTATATACTTACCAGAATACAAGGGTCCCCCCCAATAGAAGTGTCTGCGGGCCACTTATCAGTACACTTTATATTATCAGTAGCAGCTACCTCATCTGTGTTCTATTAACTGAGCTGAACTTAGTACATGGTTCTGTTTGACAACGCAGAACCTGCATATATATACCTCTAACTACACAGGGTGAACAGAGGACACTCTCCTATATACATACGTTCCACCCCAAGGTTTCCTGAGGTCATAAGTACTGGTGCTGGCTGCACAGCTAGCCATATACTTAGTTATGTCCAGGGGTCTAAATTCACAAGAAATTATATGGTACCATCGGTCCTAAGTACTCACTATAGCAGCTTCTATTAAGCCTATCTGATTCTGTACATATATATAATTACTTTGATCACTGCTCAAGACCCCCTGAAAGGTCACCTGAGGTCAAGTCAGCCATAGTAACGGTGCCGATTGACCTACACCATTACTTACAGTCACACAGGGAGGATTCAGCTGAGTTCTGATCATATTTGTCATGTACTGGTTGAACTGTGGTGTATTAAATATATTATAAAAGTGACACTACAAGAAGCTACCGGCTACTGTAAATCCAACCATCACATTCGTTACATTTGGTTGATTAAGTTATCTGTTTTAGTGACTTACAGTTAATGTCATCTTGTTCACGAGAATTTCCTGTATGTGTCCATCCACCTACAGATCCCTTACAAGGACTGTTATCTAGTGTGGTATGAGTATTTTCTTATCCACACACTAGCACTTCAGGATCCTAAGCCAACACGGCTACCAGTATTTTGGATCCAGCACATACCTTCAGTTTGTCGTTTTAATACCCTTTATTTTAATTTGTTGCTCTATAATAAAGATTACGTTTTAACCATTACAATTCATCACCAGAGGGTGAGTGTAGAGGGAGAGGGGGGTTGGCCCGGTATTAAAGGGGTTGCACCCCATATGGCCACCCCCTGACCTCACCAGGGAAGCAAGGGGTTAACTGGACTGCGGTCCAGGAATGTGGCTTACACCTTGTCATGTCAGGAAAATGTATGTTCCCCTGTTCCCATGTTTCATTATAATCCTGTATTTTTAAAGTGCATTTCTGTATCTCTGGTTCTGGAGGTCGCAGAGAGTTGAAATTAGGCCAATATGTAGAGTCACTGTAGGCATTAAAAACTGGCAAAATTCGACCCACTGGGCCCACCAGAATGGAACTTATTAATTTGTGAAGATATTGAAATGTATATGGTATTTTGGATCTGCTCTGAAAATGCAGACTCCATCTGCTATGCTAATAGGTCAGGAAGGGCAGCCGAATGATTTAGCATTAGCCCTGTGATCAAAAGTTAACTGCCCTGATTGTTTACACTAGAAACCAAGTACTGATCAAAAGACTCTGCCACTCTAACTGTTTACCTGAGGGCGGAGAAGCATCAAACTGGAGTGGTTTGTAAGTGTTATATCTACACCTACAAACAATGAAGATCCTGCCAAATACTTCATTTGGTAGACTGGTCGTCGCCCCTGATTTAATTATGGGGCTACAGAAATAAGACCCTCAGAGTCCCAGTACGCATGGGCTAACTAGCTGGGGGGCATGGGTTAAACTGTGTTTCCACGTTAGGGATTGGATACAGATAATTGTTCACCAATAGTCTGTATTCAATGTTAAGAATAGGGTTACAAAGGTATATAAACTGTGTCAACCCTACAGTTTTTAGTTGTTCTTCTGATTTCACCTTGAATGTCACCGGATTGCTGGAGAATTGCTAGCTGATACTTCTCCATTCCCCAACCCTAAGTAAGTGTTACTTTCTTGCCTGTTAATTGTACTATATTGCTGTGTTCACCTTTTAAGGAATAAATATATTTTATTATATCTAAGCCTCGTTCAGTTCAACCCAGATATTTGGTGTTTGTTATATCTTGTCATAAGTTACCGTGACAGTGAGCTTGAGTGCTACACTTGGGTTCTTTATCTATCAGTCTCCTGCGCTCACTAGGAGCAGGCACTGGAAGTGCCGCACTACTACAGTGCACCTGTGATCGTGCTCCGGGGGGATGAGGAGTGCCAGGGAGAGCTGGGGGTTGGGTGGGAAGAGCCAGGGGAGGGGGAGAGACAGGGTGAGAGACAGGAAAGCTGTCGCGGGCCGCACATTGAGTGCAGGCAGCTAGGCAGAACCCCTGGGACTGCTCCATGAGCCTCAGGGTTCTGTGGAACCCTGGTTGGGAATCACTGCTATAGAGGAATGAAAGCTTGCCAACTTTATCGCCAGAATTAAGCAACCTGTCTTTTCCAGTCAATATGGAGAATGCAACGACAAATAAAGAAATATGAACATTTTAAACAATGAGTAATTGTGGTCCAGTCAAATGTTAGGAAGTATCTGCAGCAACAATGCTACAGGTAAATGAAGGAATCTGCTTGTGCGATTCAATCCATATATATCAAACCAAGCAAGCTGTGCATTGCTACTGTATAAGCACATCTGCAATACTGTCTCAGTGCTACAATCGGCTTTCCACCAAATCCAGGAAAGAAGAACCGAATTAGGACTGAGAAGTACAATACAAATACAATCATGCTTCCATACCCACATGGTCAAACCAGATTCCTCGCAATGAAAACAACCCTTATAAAGAATTCATATTTGGTTAGATTGAGACACAACTGTATTTGTTATCATGCTACTGAAGATGCTACACTAGTTGCCTATTTGTCTTTACAATGGGAAAAGGTACAAGACTACAGGTTTGACAACTGTAAAAAGGAGAAGCCAGTTACACCGGTTAGGTGTGAGGAGAACTACAACCAAATTGATGTACTGGAATTTAAGGATCCTGAACCAAATGCAAATGACCTCTCTACAGATAAGGGGGTCATGCTTTTGTGGATAAGCTTGTGATGGATTATAAACCTGTAGACCGCGGTCCCCTGGTACTGAAGGAGCTTGAAACTGTGCTACAGAGATATCCCATCAGACATCACTTTGGGCTTTCCCACACATTGAAGAAACAGGCAGGTTGGATAAATCAACGCATCAATAAAGAAAGGCCCAAGACTGTAAGTCTACTGACTGTCAAAGAAACATGCCACGGGAGTAAATCAGGTTTGATGAAAAATCCACCAAGGTTGAGCTACTCGAGACTAGTGATGCTGAGACAGACGCAGGTGGTCACCCTAGTGACAGGGAAGAGAAGATCGCCTGACATGTTAAAAAACTCATTGCCAAGCGAGTAAAAGAAGAGTTTGACAGATGGAAGAAGAAGCTGGAGCAAGAAGTCCTCTGCAGAATTGAGGGAGCTAAACACATTATGGAAAGGCTGTGCTTTGAAAAATTACTCCACAGGCAACTAAAGCATGCTGAAGTCAAGCATCTACTGCAGGAGAAACTGCATACAGTATGTGCACAGGCGACAAGCTTAACTGGTGACTATCTCTCCCTTCAGCCATTCTCTCTTGACCGTGGGTTAGAGCTCAAGAGAGTGGAGGGATGGGCAGTGTAATCTAGGAGTACTTTGGTGTAATAAGATGCATCTTAATTGATTGGATTACACCTAGAATTCTGATCCAGGATGTAACGGGTTAACTGTTTGGTGATGGTGTGCGTATGTTTGTGGTCATTTCCATCACCATTTCTGGAGTGTTTAGGGTGAAATAGCATCTAGTGTTATCATTTTCAAAGAGGTGACAGCATCTTTAATTAAGTGTGTTACTCCTCATTGTTTCTCTACATTTTTATATTTTTCATGCATTGTATTGAGCACAGGTGAAAGTTCCAGCGCCAAGGAGGACTCTATTTGTAAAGACTGTTTCTCTGGGATTTGGATAATCCCAGAGGACTCACGGCTGCAGGACTTAACGATCTAAGTGGAAACTCAAACTTTTTTATTGATATATTACTTGATTTTATGTTTATGTTACATCAGATTGTTTGTAAACATTTTGTATATTTTATATATTTGATTTGTTTTGGGGTATAGCGCTATAGTTGTGCAATTGCCAGTGTGTTTTAACAGCAATGGAGAGTAATGTAGCACCCTCATATGCCAATCTACTCATGGCTGACTTTGAAAAAAGATATATTTATAATACTGTTTACGATCAAAAAATCCTGTTTTATTGTCGGTACATCGATGACTTGTTCATCATTTGGGATGGTACCGATGATGAACTCACTGATTTTTTCGACTACTTGGAACAAATCCCAACTCCTGTGCGCTTCACGAAAAATTGGAGCGATAAGCAAATCTCTTTCTTGGATGTCCTCATATCCTTTGATGGACAGGTCCTACATACTGACCTATACAGGAAGCCCACGGATAGGAATTCTACCCTATGGGGATCTAGTTTTCATCCAGTGTCCTTAAACAAAATGCTGCCCTTTTCTCAAAAGATAAGGGCAACACGGGTTGTTGATAGACCCGAAAAATTGGACACAACACTTGATGACATTAAAACTAGATTCCTCCAACGTGGTTATAAAAAATAAAACATAGAAAGAGCTTTCCAGAAAGAGATTGCAGACAATCCACACAGGGATAGGGCCAAAAGAATCAACATAGTGATCAAATACACTACAGCCAGTAGATTTATCAAAGACAGTATCAATAGGCATTGGGGTTTACTACAACAAGATGACCTACTTAACACGGTGTGCAAAGAAAGACCGAGGTTCGCATACCAAAGAGGACGTAACATCAAAGATATCCTGATTTCTACAGATGATACTAAACATTATCAAACAACACACTTTCTCCAGGCCAAACCAGGGTGTTACAAATGCTATGGGTGTACCATCTGTAATAGTCTTAACACTGGGGATGAATTTCGTCACCTCAGAAGTGGGAAAAAATATAAGATCAACCACAGGATTACATGTACCACGAACGATGTAATTTACACCATTAAATGCCCGTGTGGTTTGGTGTACATTGGCAAGACTAACAGAATGCTGAAAACACGTTTTATCGAACACCGTTGCAAAATTAACGCCACAAAAGAGGAGACAGCCTTAATTAGACACTGTACAGAGGTTCATCACACAGTGTCTTCACTAAAACTAATGGGCATTGATCAGGTACAAAAGACCTTCTCTTGGACAGATAAAGACACTGCCCTTCTACAAAGGGAAGCGTTTTGGACATTCACGCTCGATACCGTACATCCTAGGGGTCTTAATGACTATATCTCCCTCAATAGTTTCATTAATATTAGATGAAATATCAATAGTTCTTGAATCACGGGATTTTTAAGGAAGCTTTAGTTGTGTGATTTTGCTGTTTCTGCTGATCTTCTCCTCATTATGCCTCCTAAATTGACAGTTTCTTTTTTCATTTTTTCATTATATCTTTTGCCTTTGTTCCCCTCATCTATACTCCTCTTGGTTATGTTCTTAAGCCTGGGAAGTATGTGAGTATCACTGTAACAGGGGACTTATCCCTGTTCACAAATGTGCCCCTAATCCAGCAGTGTGGTGGTTAAGTGCTGGTAGGCAATTAACTAACACCACCTGCCTGATTAGATGGCTTAGAAAAGCCTGTCTTTTGAGACAGGAAGTGAGACTCCTTAGCTCACACCTGAGCTGAACTTGGAGACAGAGGAGAGATTCCTTAGTCCACAACTGGGCTGAACCAAGGAAAAACAGATGTCTTGAGCGACAAGCTGACCACAAGACAAAGGAGACAAGATTCTAAACTTGGAGCCTGACATTTCCTGTGCACACAAGTGTGCGGTTCCAAGAGAGCAGAGAAGCTTCCCCTACAGCAGCCCAGCTAACAGATAAGACTTTTTCGTATAAGACTATTATCTGTCTGTGTATTGATAAATGTCTCCATGATTTGGGGCTGGTAAAGAGCCTAGCTAACCAACCCAGTCAGAGAGGGCTGAGCTACATGTGTAGATAGTCTCCAAAGCAGAGATAGGTTTTCTTTGTTTGGCTCACTATTTCGCTTAAGTTGATTTTTTGCTGTGTTTTAAGCGACAGGCACAATAAAGCCTTGTTATAATTTCACCTTACAACAGTCTCCATTGTGTACCTCTGCACATGTCCTCCTACAATCACCTTGTATGTTTTTATTACCGACTCTCACTTATGTTTTTTTTCTCCTTCCCTATGTACCTCTATATGCCCACAGCCCATCCCCTTCAAAGACTCCAGACATGGTGTAAAAAGGACAACAATGGGACTTTTATTGCATACAATACAGTTCAGGACTTTTGGTGCTGCTTCCCTATGACTATGGGCATGCAGCAGGACATCGTGGGACAGACGGGCCATTTGGAGAGTACGCCTCTATGTGATGACGTCATCAGAAAGAGAAGGGAATCTGGATATGCGCTCGCGATGGGATGCCAAGATCTCCAGCATGAGGAGCAGGGAAGGAAGGCAGGACCTATCGGATGGCAGGGCTTGCCCCAAAGATGACTTCACCTAGAAACAACAGGATTATGTATGTGCGCGCGCATGCGCTTTGCAACAAGCCATGAGTGGGAGAGACCGGATGCTTTTAAATGTCTACACCTGGAGTATGGCCTATAAGTAGTGGACTATATTTGTTTAGTATTATATCTTCACTTGAGAAAGACCACGCTTGGTGGTTCAAACATTGTGCCTCTTCAATAAATTATTTTGAAATCTGCAGTGCCCTGGAGCCTTCTCCTTTTTTTGCTTACTTTCGAGCTTGTCAATGTCAGGAACTCCCCTGTTCCAGGAGCACCGGTAACAGCAAGTATTCTGTTTAGCTTGTGGTTTGCAGCATTACCATTGCTTTTTGTTAACATAGTTATATACATAGTAGATGAGGTTGGAAATAAAAACATACTACTGTAGATATCTATCAAGTTCCACCTATTCTAAATTTTAACTAGGAAAATGCAATATTTTATACCGCGTTGTGAGATGAGCAAGTAATCTTTGCAACATCATAAGCTGGGTTCTAAACCCAATCAATAGCTTTTAGCAAAAAAATATATATATAATCAATATTGTCAACATTTTTAATTAAGGAAAACCGTTGTACATTCTGTATCCATAAGCAGCCCATATCAAAGTGGACCATTATAAGTGGCAGAACTACTGAACAACTCAAGTTTAAAAGGAAGGAACTCTTACCCTAATGGATCTTATCCTTCTTCTCTCCTCAGGTAAAAACCATCTCTAAATCCTCTCATTGAAGCCTTTGCTGTGTGTATTATAGTATATGCAAGTGACACAATGCTAGGTAAACACCATCACTAAATCCTCTCATTGAAGCCTTTGCTGTGTGTATTATAGTATATGCAAGTGACAGAATGCTAGGTAAAAATCATCTCTAAATCCCCTCATTGAAGCCTTTGCTGTGTGTATTATAGTGTATGCAAGTGACACAATAGGGAATAAAACACAAAAGCGCACCGAGGGTCAAGATTTAATTAAAACATGTTAGTAGTAGTAACAATAAAAACTTACATATAAGGGTAAGTACATCCAGTATTAAGGTGCAGAGGAAACAGTCCTGGTGGTGTCCTGGGCATAAAGAGATGGTGCAGAGGCTTACAAGGTAGACCCACGTGCTGGGGCTGCCTGGCTCAGCACCATATAGTTCTTACTTCCGGGTTGCAGCTTCTCGCAGGACCCGTGAATAGTAGCCCGCCTCAAATGCCGGTTTCCCAGAGAAACTCACTCCGGCGTGCCGAAGGGTCTCTGGTTGTTGATGGGACAGCTGGGGGTAGGTACACCTGTGGGCTGACTTCTAACTGCACCGTAGGGCTTTCGCAACGCGTTTCACACAGTGTTGTGCTTCATCAGGCGATATTTTGGACACCTACGTGGGGGCCTTTTAAACAGTAATACTGGGTTCCCAATAGGGTAGAGAATTAGCCAATAGGAGTACATGCATAATAAATGCAATGCACTAACGAGGCTTAAAAGGTATTGTGAATGCAAACGGTATGCATTGAACCTTATATTAATAAAAACAAATAAATTTCATCAGCAATATATTAATAATTAATTAAAAGACACTGCAAAAAGCCACCCATGTAGGTAATAACCCATAATTGATCATGTAAAGGTATTACAGGATCACACTTGAATCACAAAGATACATGCAATAAATACATAAAAACACATTGTAAATGGGGGATAGAAAGGAGGGGAAAGAGGTGAAGGGTTTAAATAGATAGAGTGAAACAGATAAATGAGAGGAGAGAAAGAAGGATAATATAAAAAGAAAAAAGAGAGGGGGCGGGAAAGGGAGAGAAGGATGAGATAAACTAGCAGGGGAAAAAAAAAAAGGGGTGAAGAAGAGGTAGAAAGAAAACAAAAGAAAAAGAAAGAGAGGAAAAAAGAAATGAAAAAGGGAGAAAGAAAAGGGGGGAGGGAAGGGGAGGGGGGGAAAAGGGGAGGAAGGAGTGAGAGGGGGGGGGGGGAAGTCCCAGGGGTATAGGGATTAAGAACTAAAAATGGATCTCAATAATTTTAATAATGGATAAAAAATCTCATTAGTTTTAATGCAACAACTAATATCTGTTTATCTCAAAAAGGGTGTCAGTTCGATATAATCATTGAGACCTCCTGGGTATTTGGACTGTAGGGTAAAGATCCAAAATTGCTCACGTTTGGCAAGTTGTAGATCTCTATCTCCTGCCCTCACATTGCTTTTTATTATCTCAATACCCATATATTGTACACCCACTGTACTACAATTGTGTACTTCTTTAAAGTGAGTCAAAAGATGAGTTAGAGGTTTGGAGGTCCCTTCTAGTTTAGGGATATTAGTTATGTTACGTAAATGCTCCATAATGCGTAGTTTCAAATTTCGCTTTGTCCTGCCCACGTACTGCAGTCCGCAGCTACACTGCAGAATGTACACCACATACTTTGACAGACAATCAATAAAACTCGAAATTTTGAAAATAGTCCCTGTAACGTGGGATTTAAAGGTCTTACAGGTTAGCATTTTTGGGCAAATCTTGCACCTAGCGCATTTATGATTTCCCACGACTCCCAGTTGGTCCCTTAGATCTTTCTTGGGTTCTTTGTCTGTTCCCTTTAATAGACTAGGGGCAAGGATGGTTTTTAAAGTTTGTGCTTTTTTAAAAACAACGGGTGGTTTCGGGGCAAGGAATTTATTTAAAATTGGATCCATATGTAAAATGTGCCAATGTTTGGTCAAAATATTTTTTATGGAGTTATAGGAAGAATTAAATTGTGTCACAAAATATGGTGTCTCTTGTTTGTCTTTTTTATGGTTGACAGGGGGGGAATCGAGTGTGTGAATGTTATCGACTTCTAAGTCAGTGTTTTTACATCCTATGGTTTTGGCATGAATTTGTTTACTCTTTTTCTTTTTTAGTAGTAATGAATCCCTATTTTTATTCAGTGCTTTAAGGTAGGATTCGGATATTAATTCCTCCTGATAGCCCTTGTGTCTAAAGCGTTTAATCAGTATTTGTGACTGTTCCATATAGCTATCAACAGTTGCACAATTCCTCCTGATGCGGAGAAATTGGCTATACGGAATATTGTCAATGCACTTCTTTTGATGTCCGCTTTTGGGATGCAAATAGGAATTTACATTAGTGTCTTTAAAGAAAGTTTGGGTAAGAAGAGAGTCTCCCTTAATGGAGATTGATAGGTCCAGGAAGGTAGTATTGTCCTTTTGGACATTGCTAGTAAAGGTGAGATTAAAATTGTTGTTATTTATTCTATCAACAAAGTTTTTAAATGACGTCTCATCGCCATCCCAGACAACTAGTATATCATCAATGTATCTCCTCCAGAGTTTTAACTGAGGAGGAGATACAGTGATACCCCATATATGCATCGACTCCCACCATCCCATGTAAAGATTGGCGAAGGAAGGTGCAAAGCGGGTCCCCATAGCAGTACCACAGTGTTGTACATAGTAGTCGTGCTGAAAAAGAAAATAATTGTGTTGCAAAATGAACTCTATGGAATCGTGAATAAAGTGACGCTGTATAGGTGGGAGTGTATCGTGAAGTGCTAGATAGAAATCTATAGCTTCTAATCCACCTTTGTGAGGTATTGATGTGTAAAGTGCCTGTACATCTAAAGTGGCTAGTAAATAGGTGTTCACCCAAGGAAAATCGTGAAGTAGAGTAAGAACCGAGGTAGTGTCTAATAAGTGTGAAGGTAATGTTGGCACAAGAGGTTGTAAAAAAGTGTCTACATATTGGGAAAGGTTCGCTGTGAGAGAGTTAATACCCGATATAATAGGTCGCCCAGGAGGATCAGTGAGGGATTTGTGAATCTTGGGTAGGTGATAAAGGATAGGGATGGTGGGAGCAGCGCAAAATAGGTACTCGTATTCTGCCTTACTTAGCACACCAGATTGTCGTGCACTTACAAGTAGTAATTTAAGATCTTCCTGATATTGTTTGGTGGGATCTTTGGATAGTTTCCGATAGGAATTACTATCAGATAACAGCCGTAATGCCTCCCTACAGTAATCAGTCCTGTTTTGGAGGACAATGGCCCCGCCTTTATCTGCCTCACGTATAATGACATCTTGATTGTTTTTTAATTCTTGTAATACTAGTTTTTCTTGTGTAGTTAGGTTATTAGTGTATTTATGTTTCCCATGTTCAATTTGGCACAGTTCTCTAAAATCCTTCTCTACTAATTTATTGAAGATTTCTATATAATGACCACGAGAGTGATAGGGATAAAAGACTGATCGAGGTTTATAGTTCGTATGGTTCACTGGACATTTAGAATGAGCATCCATATATCCCTCATCTGCTAAGTTGGTGAGGTCAACCAACGCAGCTTGTTCTTCTATGGTAAAGCCCTCAATATTTGAACATATATCGAGGGATGCTGCTTCAACACTGTATGGAGCATTCGAAAAATGTCTACCCAGTGTGAGTTTTCGAGTGAATTTTTGAAGATCCACATACAGATCGAAATTCTTAGCTTCACATGTGGGGGCAAATGATAAACCTTTACTTAACAGCATCATAAGTGTATTATCTACAGTGATAGATGATAAATTGTAAATACCGTTGTTAATCAGTGTGATATTGTCTGGGTGGGTTTTTTGCAGGGTTGTAATGATTCCTCCTCTCCCCCTTGTTCCCCTTCTGAATTCTCCCTTTTTCTTGATGGTTTTTGTTTGGTCTCTGGTGGATGATTTGGATCCCAGGTTGGTATTGTTTGCCTGACTTGATTCAATCTGGCTAAAAAATCCTCATTTTGTGATTCTGGCAATGTTCCTAAGACCTCATATTTATTAGTCACTGGGATTGGGTTCTCTTTGATATCTTTAATGTTTGGTTGCTGTTGTGTCACTGTACTCCTTGAGTTCCTAGGGGGTTCTCTAGGGTTGTGATCACGTGTGTAGTGATACTTCTGGTAATGTTTATTATTTTTTGATTTTTGATATTTCCAATGACTAGGGTGTCCCGTGGGGTGACCCCATGGGGGTTTATATGAAGTGCTGTCTCTATGATGTTGAGGCGTGTGTCTATAATGTTGGTCGTGATGAGGAAAGAAGTGTGGATTGTGTTGATAATAATTGGGGTCTCTGGGTGTTCTGGGTGGTTGTGGATGATATTTGTGAGATTTATGTGGGTTGTTACTTACATGGTCTAAATTGGGAGTAGGAACGGGCGTCTTGGGATTATGTGAAGCATCTACTCCTTCCTGTTGTTTCTTGTCTCTCGAGTTATCCCATGATCTCTGTTGGTTTAGAGAATAGTCAAGTTTATCCCTAAGAAATTTCCTATTTTTGGATGCCAATATTTGATTTTCAAATTTCTTCAATTTAGAACACATGTCTTCTGTAAGTTTGGGTAATTGATCTAAGCAAGACATTGATAGAATCTCATTTTTGATCTGAGTGATCTTGGAGTCTAATTCTGTTAGTTCTTTCTTTCTCTCTAACACCAGCAATCTGATCAATTCAAATGAGCAATGATCAAGGAGTCTG
>WSYH01012853.1:0-18000 GCA_036426205.1 Ascaphus truei
AAGAAAGGAGGCTCAGAAAACCTTGTAGTAATCTGTGGAACCTGTCAAGTGCAACGGGGGGTTGGGATCTTTCTATCCTGATCTGACCTTTAAGAACCTTTCTTTTCTTGGGAAACATAGAAATTATCGCATTATTTATCTTCTACTAGACTTAATAACATAATTTAACTGAATAACATAATTTAACTGCATAACTAAGGTGGCATTTAAGAGACTTTTTGAAAAGTGCATGAAAATCTCACTTGTGAGCACATTCACATGTCTCAGACAGGTCTGCAACCCTGCTTTTAACCATTATCTCTCTGCATACAATGCTTCCATGGCAGCAAGGGATTCTGGGAAATGACATGCAGATGAGCACACGATATCACCTTTTGCTTCAAATCCATTTTGACATGGACCACTATAAGCTTATGCCTGTCGCATTACACAGCTTTTCAGCACAGCCTGTGAATGTGCTCACAAGTGATATTTTCATTTTCTGCATGCTATATGTGGAGGGTTTTTGTCACTTTAGTACCCAGTATAACCAGACTCACACTGATAATACCCAAAAGGCAGTGGTGTAACTATGCTTTAAGAGGTCATTGGGTGTTGTCATGATGTTAGTGTGTGACATGTTGGTGTGTGACATGTTGGTGTGTTACCATGATGATGTAACGTCACATGATGCTTTGATGTCATGGAGGAGGCCTGCTGTGTTAGGCTGCACTTATAGTGCCGGCGACGCGACCATCGTGCACGCGGCGGCAACAAAGCGATGGGGCGACAGTGCTACCAAAAATCTGGTAGTCACTGATATTTGATTTTTTCGGCGTCGGTATCGCCTTTTGGCCAATCGGGAGCTTCTCCGTCCCTCTGCCTTCCCCCTTTATGACGTCGCTGGCCTTGTAGCCAGCAGCGTCGCCTAAATTTGAAATGCAACTTTCGCAATGGCAATGGCAAAGGGTGATGTCATCGGTCATTGGTCGCGTCGCTGTCTGTATAAGCGCGGCCTTACAGAGGCTCTACTTTCTCACTGTTAATCAGTTTCATTGCTGTGGGGCCTGACTCCCTTTGGCCCCCCTGAGCAGGGGTCTTTGGGATGTGCCTGGACATGCTGGTGGTAGTTATGCCACTGCCAAAATATCAGAACAGCTATCTCTGTGCATTTACTGGCTATGCATTTAACCCAGGCTATGCTGAAAAGCTATTTCATGCAGCAGGGGTCAACATGGATTTGAAGCAAAAGGTGATGCTGTGTGCTCATGTACATATTATTTCCCGGAATTCCGTGCTGCTGTGCATGCATTGTATGCTGGGAGATAATACTGAAAAACAGGATGCAGACCTGTCAGACACACGTGGATGTGCTCACAAGTGATATTTTCATTTGCTGCATGCTAGACGGTGCAGGGTTTTGCCACTCTTGTTTACCCACCATAACTTAGGTGTGGTTGAAAAGTGCATGGAATTTGAAACCACATACACTATTTGATGCACAAGTTACTTTGTAATGAATATGATATTTACTCAAATATAGTTCTGCTAGTGCTACATTTTATAAGCAAGGGATATCTACAATTTCAAATGTACAGTATATTGTTTCAACTTTTTACTCTCTCATCCTAATGTCTTATATGTTGGCATGCACAACTAAAAGTTTAGCATGTTGTGCAATGAACAGATTAACCTCATTTTAAATTGAAGACAACATTTCTAAATTTGAGACTACATTTAGAGAAAATACACAAATGCAGGACAAGCCTTTGGACTCAACTTTGATATTCATAACCTTACCTTAAGTCAGGAGTTCTCAACTCCAGACATCAAGACCCCCCAACAGTTCAGGTTTTCAGGATATCCCTCAAAGACTGAGCCACTGCTCCAGCACAGGTAGCTCAATCAGTGACTCAGTCTTTGAGGGATATCCTGAAAACCTGAACTGTTGGGGGGTCTACACACCAACATGGGAGAGAGGCGCGCGTGTCACACACCAACATGGGAGAGAGGCGCGTGTCACACACCAACATGGGGGAGAGGCGCGTGTGTTACTGATATATGATCTGCCTGTGTCTCACAGTGCCAGATAGCTGTGTGTTACCTCTAGGGAAATCCCTGTCACAACATCTAAAGGATCAAGAACGTTGCCTAAAGATTTGCTCATTTTTCTGCCGTGGGCGTCTCTGACCATAGAGTGCAGGAACACCTGGAACAGAGCAGGACATCTGTCATCGTGTCACTTTGTCACACTGCGGGGGAGGGACAGACTCATAGCTCCCTTCTGTCTGTGTCACTGTGTCACCCTGCGGGGGGAGGGACAGACTCATAGCTCCCTTCTGTCTGTGTCACTGTGTCACCTACAGGGGGAGGGACAGACTCATAGCTCCCTTCTGTCCATGTCACCCTGCGGGGCGAGGGGCAGACTCATAGCGCCCTTCTGCCTGTGTCACTGTGTCACCCTGCGGGGGGGAGGGACAGACACATAGCTCCCTTCTGTCTGTGTCACTGTGTCACCCTGCGGGGGGGAGGGACAGACACATAGCTCCCTTCTGTCTGTGTCACTGTGTCACCCTGCGGGGGGAAGGACAGACACATAGCTCCCTTCTGTCTGTGTCACTGTGTCACCCTGCGGGGGGAGGGACAGATTCATAGCTCCCTTCTGTCTGTGTCACTGTGTCACCCTGCGGGGGGAGGGACAGACTCATAGCTCCCTTCTGTCTGTGTCACTGTGTCACCCTGCGGGGGAGTGACAGACTCATAGCTCCCTTCTGTCTGTATCACCCTGCGGGAGAAGAAACCGGCTCTCTTACCTCTTTGAATGGTAGCTGTCCTGTGAGTTGCTCTCCTAGCATTACCATCCTAGCCACCCAGAAGAATAGCAGGTCACTCCCCGTCTCCAGAAGAGAGTTGGGATAAAACTCCTGGAGGTCTTTCGTCTGTAGGAGAGAAGAGGACACAGGAGTAAACATTCCCACTCAAAGTCAAAAAGGTCATGGGGAAGAACCAAGAAAACCATCAGCCTCTTCTCAGATATCATAGAAAAGGCTCTACACTTTCCTAAGGAGACCTCAGATATAGACATAACGGCTACTCAATCCCAGACTGATGCAAGCAAGGCCGGGATAAGTCAGGACAGAGCAGACATCAAAATGTCTGCTCAATGCACAGTGGCTGATAGCAAGTTCAGGAAAGTAGGGCTTAAGGAAGGACCATGGTATAACCAGAAGACAAACTTTAGGTACACATTATAGACACAATATTTACTCAATACCAGGTAGCTGCTGGGGAGAAGACAAGACTATTACCAATCTCATCCAAGACATCTCTAGGCTACAAAAAAGTGTCTCCTCAACGTCAGACTCACAAAGATCTTCTCATACAGTGACGCCATAATGTCTACTCAATCTCAAGCACCTACAGGCAAAGACCTGGAGAAGATGGGCAAAAGAGGACATTTGCCTAAGATGTCACACACACCTCAAAAATGTCTGCTCGATGGCAGGGCCAGGGAAGTAAGGCTTAAAGAAACTCCATCGTATAAATCAGGAGAAAAAAGACTTTATGTAGACACAAAAAATGTCTACTCAATGCCAGGCAGCTGTTGGCAAGTCTCGGGAAAGGTAGATCAGGCCATTTAACCATTTATAATTCAGTAACACAGACCTTAAATAAGATAACAGGACATGTCTCAAAATGTCTACAGTGAAATCAAAAGAAATATATCCCAGTGTCTGCTCGACGCCAGACAAATGCCGGCACAGTCTCTGGTCAAAATCAGAAGATCGAACTCATCTAAAACATCATACACTCGACAAAATGTCAACTCCACCTAACGCAGGTGAGAAGTCTCTGGTAGTGTCAGTAGAGGCCTATAGTAGGCACCATAAATGCATGAAAAGGTCCCCTCGGTGTCAGAAAGTCCCAGAGAAGAGGACTTATGTTACAGGGTTAGGATGATCAGGACAGATACGACTTTATCGAAGACATGACAAATCGGTGAGGCCTAGGCACAGATCCAGCAGATAGGAGACTTTAGGTAGACAGTATAGATTAGCGACGGGCCAGTCCAGACCTCAAGGGCCTCCAGTCGAAGACTGAGCCACTGATTGAGACACCTGTGCTGAAACAGGGATAGCCTCAAAACTTGACCTGTTGGTGGCCCTTGAGGACTAGAGTCGCCCACCCCTGGTAGAGATGCTTCAGAAGGTCAACTAAATGCCAGCCAAAGGTTGAGACATCTTAAAACATCACACACTACCAAATGTCTACTTGATGTCCTTCGGTTATTACGATAGACCGAAGATATTATGTTACCAAAAGAGCGACTGGGATTAAGAGCCACAAGGGAAAGTCCCTGATGTGGTCAGAAGAGGTTCAACTTAACCAGGGCTTGACGCTCAACACACAACGCCTGCTCGGATATGGCTTACCTGCTCCGGCCACCCCAGCATAGCGAACGGGAAGAGGGCGGAAGAAAACCAGGTGTCCAGAACATCTTCATCTGAAGGTGGAGAGAAAGCAGGTCTAGGGTTCAATCCGACATCCCTCCCTTTCCCTCCCCAATGGGGACCTTGGGCTAAAGAAAGCACTCTGCCACTTAACAACCCATCCACCCATTTTTAGACCCAGATTCTGGGTTACATAGTTACATAGTAGTTACATAGTTACATAGTCACAGTTACATAGATGAGGTTGAAAAAAGACGTACGTCCATCAAGTTCAACCTATGCTAAATTTAGACAACAGATACTTTATCCTATATCTATACTTACTTATTGATCCAGAGGAAGGCAAACAAAAAAACCCCAGTGTCATATCATCCAATGATATCTCATAAGGGGAAAAATAAATTCCTTCCTGACTCCAACATTGGCAATCGGATTAATCCCTGGATCAACATCCTTCCCATGTTTACTTATTTGGTATATCCCTGTATAACTTTCCTTTCTAAAAAGATATCCAACCATTTTTTGAACAAATCTATTGTATCTGCCCCCCCCCCCCCCCACCTCCAAAGAAAAAATCAGTACCTTAGCGGATAGCTGCTAAGGAAATGAAGCTGCTTACATTTTATTTTTATTCATAGTGTGCGTGTCATGCTGCACTCACCACAAACAAGGAGGGGCCATGGTGCTGAGGTGTGAAAGGAAATAACGCCACCCGCAGCCACGAGGGCGCATCTGGAGTGTAGATTAGTCAAGGTAGCTGGGTCAGGGTTGGAGAGGTACGGGTGGTCGATATACTTGCCGGGGTTTGAGTTGGAGAGGTGTGGATCATTGCAGGTACTATTAGCCGTGTTTTTCCAGGAGGTAGGGGAGAGCGCAGGAATCAGTGTACAGGTATCATAAAAAACAAAGGAAAACACAACATAGTGCAAATAAAGTTTTAAATAAGAGAGATGTGTGGAGGAGTAATCTTGCAGATGGAAACTCACATAGTTTCAGTGTAAAGAAGGCATTTCAGAAATCAGGGGCTCTATTGCTTGATTCTGTCTGAAACAATTGGAAATCCCACTGTATGCGATCTGGTGCAGAATATGTGTACTCCAGAGGAAGTCATCAATTGGGTCACGATGTTAATGTGGAAAGAGATATGCAACCACAGTGTGATCCGAGATAAAAATAAACTTTATAAACAGAATTAAAAATTGAACACTTACACAGTGTCCTAAGTATATAGACACATAAAAAATGTGATGTCACCCGTCTGGATACTCTCCGCTCCCTCTGGCTTTGACCTCTCGATCGCGGCGTGTCACTTCCGGTTACGGGGTGCTCGCCGGGACCCGTATGATGCCGATACGAGGAGGGTCTCTGCTTCTGTGGCTGCTTAGCTGTGGCGATAAAGGAGTCCCGAGGTGTGACGGTACATGACTCCTGAAGAAGCTACACTCTAAGTGAAACGAGGAGAGTCGCAGAGAGCTGACATCATCTCTTTACACTGAAACCATGTGAGTTTCCATCTGCAAGATTACTCATCCACACATCTCTCTTATTTAAAACTTTGCGTAGAAAGATGGTGGCGCACTGCAAAAAAATAGGGCTGGAGGCAGATCCGTGAAAAATAAAAATGCTTTAATCCAAATGCATGGTAGCAACAGCTACATTAAAAGGGTCCTCTAACGCGTTTCGCGCTTTAGTAGCGCTTTATCAAACATTATTTGCACTATGTTGTGTTTTCATTTGTTTTTTTGATACACTGATTCCTGCGCTCCCCTACCTCCTGGAAAAATACATCTACTGAAGTGGAATCTGCAGACCATCCACTTAAAGGGTTTTTAGAGCAGCATTTTTTATGTAAGTATTCACTTATCACGATTTATATAAGTATTCACTTATCACGATTCATTCATTCTAGATCACTCAGAATATTGTTTTATTTATATTATTATTATATTGCACGTATTCACTATTTGCGCCCACCCATATTTTTCGTTCTACTATTAGCCGTGGCCAGGTTTGGAGAGAGTAGAGTTGTCATTGTCCGAATGCTGAGGTCAGGTTTGGAGATGTGCGGATCGTTGTAGAAAGCCGGCTCGGTACACAGAATGAGGAACAGCAAGACAAGGCAAGTCTGTGGAGGCAGAGAAGAGGTTAGTAAAATGCAACTGTGATTAAGCTCTGCCAATTTGCCATTGGGGCAGCTGAGCATAAGTAGGACAGGACAACCAATGAATAGTTAGCAGCGTGGGGTAAGTTAGAAGCAGTGGTCACGTTGGCTGCTCCACTGTGCAGGGCAAGTGTAGAGAGGTGAGCAGGAGATTGGCTGCTGGCGCACCTCCTACGCGTGCTGGTTGCGACGGACCGATGGAGTGGCGTGGGCGGAGTCCAGAGACGGAGTGGCGAGTGGGACATGAGGCTTCCGATGGACGTGCACGCGTGCCCCACATGGGGCACCCCTGCAGCAGCGGCCGCATCTCCGGTGGAAGGAGTGTGGGACCAAAATCCCCAGCAGCGGGAGGTAAGTGGGGAACATGCCGAGAGCGGCATGGCTCCTCGATCCTTACAGTGTGGGTGCAGGGGGTCTCATGAGCTGAACAAAGTTGATTTCAGCCTCGGGGCCCCCCTGCTTCCCGAGATATAGGCTCTGGTATGGGGTGCCGGTGTCCCCACAATGTTAAAGGCCTCAGGTTATGTGACATGGAGGATTTTAACATGGTGGGGATACTGGCACCCCATAACGGGGCCTGTATCTTGGGAAGCAGGGGGTCCCCGAGGCTGAAATCAATGCAGTTCAGCCCAGGAGATCCCCTGCTCACGCACACTATGAATAAAATAAAATGTAAACTAACCGCTAGGGCAATGAAGGGTTAAGACACAATAGGAGGTTTATTGTGGGCAGAGGGGGTGATTGAAGGGGCACTTGGCCCTTCACTCACCCCCTCTGCCACCAATAAAAATTACAATATGTACTACCCAGCAATACACAACCCACCCACCACCTGTGCACAAATGATTCCCACGCCATCTGATTGACTGGGAATCCTACTGATTCTAGTAAGCTATGTGATGCCAGCCATTCTGGTTTATGTGACGTCATCTTAAAGGGAAAGGAATCTGAACCTTTCTGATTGGCTGGCTTCACTCCCTATTGATGACGTTACACGCCCCCTCCCCACCCCCCCGGATTTGGTGGGTGCAGACATCAAAAAGAAAAATATGGCTTGTATTTTATTTAATGTTGTATTTTTTTTTTTTGGTTGGCATTTGCATTGGCATACTGTAACATTTTTATTCCAATGTAAATGTCTTTTGTTTGGTGTTTGTGTTTTTATTTGCAGGCTTTTTTTTAGGTTGGTATTGTATTTTATTGGCGTTTTTATTAATTAAAATGTACAGTAAAGTCTTTTTTATTTGATGCATGTATGTTTTTGCAGGTTGCACATTGATTGGCATAGTGACAGACCATGCCCAAAGGGCATTGGTGTGGTAATGTGCCAATCAATTGGTTTATAGGCTTTTTTGTGTTATGACAATGCAATTTGGTTTTTATTTGATGTATGTACTGTACTGTATTTATGTTTATACAGGTGGTATATTGCCTGGCATGGTGGCAGCTCATGCCCACATGGCATGGGTGTGCCACCGTGCCAATCAATTGTTGTTTTATTTTGCATTTTTAAGATTAAACTTGGATGTGTTTTTAATTTGAGGCTTTTTTTGGTGATTAGCAGGTTGTATGTTGCCTGGCATGGTGGCAGCTCATGTCCACATGGCATGGGTGTGCCACCGTGCCAATCAATTGTTGTTTTATTTTGCATTTTTAAGATTAAAATTGGATGTGTTTATAATTTAAGGCTTGTTTTGGTGATTGGCAGGTTGTATATTGCCTGGCATGATTGCAGCTCATGCCCACAGGGCATGCTATGTTAAAATCACACGGTCACGTGACCCACAGGATTTTAACATGGCGGGTATACCGACACCAAGTAACGGCAACCCAATTCTAAACACAAATGTTGATGTCATTCACACCAGTGTTTGGAACATATACCGTATTATATGGCTCACCAATTTTAAGCCAGCATTGGGTATTACTGGAAAATAAAAATGTTGTATGTACAGTATAAATTATGTCAATAGTATTGTATGCTACATGCATCCATCCCTATAATGACACTGGATGCTAGTGAATTACATTTTTTGTGTTACTTTTTTTTGGAGCTTCTTCCTCTGTTGTCTACATAAATTACATGTAGAAAGCATGAGAACGATACCTTTCTGATTCCAGCCCCTTTACTATAATACTACACACCCTACAAACTTTTTAAAGTGCCAAGAAAATTCACATTCATCTTCCTAATTATCATCACTCATTTTTTGACTTACACATACAGTACCAGATGTAGCAGACATTATTACCGCTGTTAACCCAGGTTAATTTTTTAAATGAAGCAATAAAAATCACTGTCACGGGAGACCAGTTATTTTTTACACAATTTATAAATTACCGAGATCATTCAATAGGCAGAACAAAATAGTAAAAACAAATGGCATTTATTTAGGTAAGCCCACGTACAACAAGGAGAAATATACAAGGAACAGTTACAAATACACTTCCTCGAGTCTGGGGAAAAAATCTAGACTTTCCTACTGTAGGTGCAGGGCGCCTGCTTGGATGATCTTGCCCTGACCGGGATATACCCCCGGTTCTCCTGGTCCTCTTCTCGGCTTCAATTCTTAGCCACGACTGCTCTGTTCAATTTTGAAAACTTGAGCGCAAAAGACGGGGCTTAGTCTCTGCGTCACACTTTTCCGTCTTCCAAACGAAGCCGGTCACTCTGTTATTTCGAACAGAGCAACTTTGAAAAGCCCGCCGAGCTTCATCGACTCACCTCATTGGTTGGCTGAGATGTACTTTCTCCATCTCTTGGTCAGCACCTTACATACTCTCCGCTGGGTTATCCCCAGAACAGAAGGGGAAGGAGCTGCCAATCGGAGCATTGGAATTCGGAATTCCTCCCCATCAGCCAATAGAATGAGGGGCTCGACCCCGGCTGACGTCACAGGAGTTGTCGTGCCCAGCAGGCTCAAAAAGCCGAGTGCGCTGGAAATATGATTTTAGACAAAAGGAGTGCAGACTCTATGGCTGCATCCTCCTTGGCTAACTCATTGCCACCTGCAGGGCCGGCTCCACCAAGTCTGGAAACTACAAAAGGTGTCCCCGCAGGGTGCCCTTTGTAGTTCGGACCTGGCTATTCGCCCTTTCCTCGCTCACCAAACGTTTTCACACCTCTGGAAAGCCTCTCCCCTTTGAACTACGGACCCTATGCAGACTTGCTGGCATCTTAACTGGTACCCCAGGCAAGCTGCATTGAGCCTTGTAAGAAATGTATCAAACATCATAAAACATACTTTAATACATGGGGGACATTAGGGGGACTCATGACTGTAAAGGACTTAGGACTGGGATATCAGGGCTCAAAACTCTGGAGTCTGGGGGATGTGGGGCAGCCCCGGTGTAATTCTACTCACGTAATGGCAAATAGTGCCTGCATGTTGGGTAGAATGAAGGTACCAGCTCCGGGCTCCGGACCCCAAAGTCCTGCAAACAAAATAATTACATCCTTACCCAAATATCCCACCTCAAACTTACCACAGCAAGTTTCATGAGTCTGGGGTAAAGGGAACATGGAAAGTGAAAAAGCAGGGACACTTTATCTTTTCATGCCAATATACCTGGCCCCTGGCCAGATAGCGGCCAGGGACCCACAGGACCAAATGGCAACCAGAGCACGTAACCTTTATTATGAAGCTTGGTTACCCTTGCCCGTCACAATCACATGCTTACTTTACTTCAACCAAACATGTGGAAGTTATGTACACTGGATATATGGAAAAATAGTGAGCATAATGATTTAATGCACCATATTAATTTTGAAGGTAATAGTATGTTGTTAAAATACCCTCCCAATCTCACTGCACCCGTTTATTTTCAGAAACAATTTAAGCGTACTGGAAAATCCTCACCTTTACCCAAGTATGTTCCCTGAAGCATTCCTCCCATAAAAACTCAAAATGCAAATGACGCAAGTTAGAAAATCATTTAAATGAATAATGCATATACACGTCTGAATCATTCTGTAGCAAATTCAAATAATTATTTTGTAGCCATTTTGATATTTGTTAATCATATTGGGAATTTGTCAAAACTCCCATAAAACTATTTACCCTCAACCTATTTTCATTAAACAATGATATATATATGTATATATATTTATGTAAAACATTTTTGGGGAATAACTAAGAATTACATACTCAAGTGAGTTGCAATCTTCAATGTCATTTGCATACACAAAAAAAGCAGTAACTATGTGTTAAATAATGCTAGTAATACAAATAAGCATTAGAAGCGTATATAAATTTACTTTAATCAGCACTAGTGACGTGTGTGTGTTTGTTGGGGCAGTTGGAGATTCTAAGGGTTTAAAACTGTATTTGTCTCTGAATGTCTCTCCGCTGTATCATCCTGGATGGCCATACACCGTCTCAAACTTAACATACCAATGATGGAACCCCCCATATTTTCTCCCAAGTCTGGACCTAATGCCCCTCCTCCATTACTGTTAGCAGAATGATCATGCACCCAGTATTACAAGCACTCTGCCTAGGTTTCACATTTAACTCCTTCCTCACATTCTGCTCTCACATTTACAATGTAGCTAAAACCTGTTGATTTTTCCACCATAACATTGCAAAGATATGACCTTTCCTCTGTCACTCTACTGCTAAAATTCTAACACAGGCCCTCATTCTCTCCCATCTGGACTATTGCAGCCTTCTACTGTATGCCTTCCTGCCTCTCACTTGTCACCCGTACAATCGATCTTAAACATTGCTGCTGAATCGTTTAACTCAACGTCTCATCTGCTGAAATTCCTCTCCTGCCTTAAATTCCTATTAAATCCCATATTACTTTCAAAATTCTCCATCTCTCTTTTAAGGCTTTACACTCTTCTCCCCTCCTTACATCACAGCACTTATTTCTTGCTAAACACCTGCCCAACTGTTGCGTTCTGCTCAAGGATGTCTTCTGTCTACCCCTTTTGTATCTAAAGCTCTCTCCCACCTATAACCTTTCTCATGTACTGCCCCACACTTCTGGAATGCCCTTCCCCTCAATATCGGACTAACACCATCTCTCTCCACCTTTAAGGCCCATTCTAAAAAACACCCCTTTAAAGAATTATTTCGGTAACTTCATTGGCTGATGCCTTACACCTCATATGTATTTACCATGACCCCCTGAAGACGCACTTATTATTACACTTTTGCATTGTCCTGCGTGTAGGTTGAGATATATTCACAAGTTTTGCCGGGACAGACATAATGGTCCATTGGATTAACACAGCAGGGGTCCTTGCTGTGTGAGTCCTACCGGGGTCTGCCTCTCTGTAATAGATGTGCAGTAAGAGATAGGCTGAATTAGTCACTCTAACTGCGCGCCTCTCACAGGTGATCGCAGGGGTTTTATTTCATTTTAAACATTACAGTTACATAGTTACATAGTTACATAGAAGATGAGGTTGAAAAAAGACATAGGTCCATCAAGTTCAACCTATGTTAAATTTAGACAACAGATACTTTATCCTATATCTATACTTATTGATCCAGAGGAAGCCAAACAAAAAAACCCCAGTGTCATATCATCCAATGATATCTCATAAGGGGAAAAATAAATTCCTTCCTGACTCCAAGAATTGGCAATCGGATTAATCCCTGGATTAACATCCTTCCCATATATATTTATTTGGTATATCCCTTTATACCTTTCCCATCTAAAAAATGTCCAACCTTTTTTTGAACAAATCTATTGTATCTGCCATCACAGTCTCCATGGGTAATGAATTCCACATTTTAACTGCCCTTACTGTAAAGAACCCTTTCCTTTGTTGCTGGTGAAATCTCCTTTCCTCCAACCTTAAGGAATGGCCCAGAGTCCTTTGTACTGGCCGTGGGATGAATAGTTCTTTTGAAAGCTCCTTGTATTGTCCCCGAATATATTTGTATATAGTTATCATATCCCCTCTTAGACGCCTCTTTTCTAATGTAAATAAATCTAATTTAGCTAGCCTCTCCTCATAAGTTACATTGTCCATCCCCTTTATTAATTTGGTGGCTCTTCTCTGCACTCTCTCTAGTTCCATATTGTATTTTCTTAGGATTGGTGCCCAAAATTGTACTCCATATTCAAGGTGTGGTCTTACTAATGCTTTGTAAAGGGGCATAATTATGATTACTTCCCTTCCATCCATTGCCTGTTTGATGCAAGATAAGATCTTGTTTGCCTTTGCCGCTACTGCATGACTTTGGGCACTATTGCTAAGCCTGCTGTCTACAAGCACTCCTAAATCCTTCTCCATCAAGGATTCCCCTAATATATCTCCATTTAATTTGTAATTCGCCTTTTTTTTCTTGCATCCCAAATGCATAACCTTACATTTATCTGTATTAAACCTCATCTGCCATTTCCCTGTCCACGTTTCCAGTCTCTCCAAGTCCTTCTGAAGAGAAATTATATCCTGCTCTGATTCTATTACCTTACACAATTTAGTATCATCAACAAATATGGAGACTTTGCTCTCGATCCCAACCTCAAGTCATTAATAAACAAGTTCAAAAGCAGGGGTCCCAGTACCGATCCCTGAGGTAGTCCACTCACGACTTTAGCCCAACCTGAAAAAGTTCCATTTATGACAACCCTCTGTTGTCTGTCCTTTAACCAGTTTTCAATCCAGGTGCATATATTATTACTGAGTCAAATTTTCTTTATTTTGTACACCAACCTTTTGTGTGAAACCGTATCAAAAGCCTTTGCAAAATCTAAGTAGACCACATCAACTGCATTACCCTGGTCTAAATTCCTACTTACCTCCTCAAAGAAACAAATAAGGTTAGTTTGGCATGATCTATCCTTCATAAATCCATGCTGACTATTACTAATGATTTTGTTTTCCATTAGGTATTCCTGAATCTTATCCCGTATTAAACCTTCAAGTAGTTTACCCACTATTGAAGTCAGGCTTACAGGTCTGTAATTTCCCGGTTGTGATCTAGCTCCCTTTTTAAATATAGGCACTACATCTGCTTTACGCCAATCTTGTGGTACTGAGCCTGTGGAAATTGAGTCCTTGAATATTAAATATAATGGTTTGGCTATTACTGAGCTTAACTCCTTGAGAACTCTTGGATGTATGCAATCGGGGCCAGGTGCCTTATTTACTTTAATTTTTTCAAGTTGCTTATGAACTTCTTCCTCAGTTAACCAATTGTTCATTAATATGGAGGTTGTGGCTTCCTCCTGCGGCACTACTATTGAACTTGATTCTTCCCTGGTAAACACAGAGGCAAAGAATTTGTTTAATACCTCTGCTTTTTCCTTATCTCCAATAATCTGCCTTCCCATCTCACACTGAAAGGGTCCTATATTTTCTTTTCTCATTTTTTTGTTATTAAGATACTTAAAGAACTTTTTAGGGTTGACCTTACTTTCTATTGCAATCCTTTTTTCATTATCCATTTTTTTCTAATTTGATTGGCCTTTTACAATTTTTGTTACATTCCTTATAATTCTGATACGATGTCTCCATCCCTTCTGACTTAAAGAATCTAAACGCCTTCCTCTTCTTGTCCATTTCCTCCCCTACCTGTTTATTTAGCCACATTGGTTTTGACTTATTTATTTTATACTTATTACCCAAGGGTAATAAGGTACACTATAACACTATAACACTATAAGGTACACAATAAGGTACACTCTAGTAATGTAGCAGGGAGGGTCTCCGGAGCTTAACCGCATTGATTCAGGGCCGGGGACCCCCTGCTTCCCGAGATAAAGACTCTGTTAAGGGGTGCTGGTATCTCCTATGCATTGAAATGTCCCAATCATGTGACGCAAGACATTTACATGCAAAGGAGATACCGGCACCCCATAACAGGGCCTGTATCTTGGGAAGCAGGGGTTCCCTGAACTTCAAATCAACACGGATCTGCTCCAGAGACCCCCTGCTACAATACACTAGTAATAAAATGTTAATTAAAATATGTAATTACCACCAAAACACAACCCACCCCCTGTACCCCCACATAAAATCATATTTTATTTTTTTGACACACAGGATTAATACCACAGGCCGGTGGGGGTCCCCAGGTAGTCCAGACGGGTGTCTGCAGGCCCTACAGTTCACACTGGGGTGGTACCCATGGGTGTCTGGGGGCCCTCGGGTGGTCCCCAATGGTGTCCACGGGTGGTCCCCGCTGGTGTTTGTGGGTCCCAGGGTCATCCCCACGGGTGTATTGGGGTCCTCGGGTGGTTCTCATGGGGGTCTAGGTGCCCTCATGTGGTTCTCATGTGTGTCTGGTGGCCCTCGGGGGGTCCCCCATAGGGGTCCCCGGTTCCTCCCTGCAGGTGTCCGTGGGTCCTCATTTGGTCCCCGTGGGCATTTGGGGGTCCTCGGATGGTCCCCTTGGGCATACAAGGATCCTCAGGTGGTCCCAGTGGGTCCCCGCTGGCCTGCGGTACCATTCCTGTATTAAAATAAATAAACAAGGCCTACATTTCAATTAACACAACCCACCCCCTGTATCCCCATATAAAACCATTATTTATTTTTTTACACAAGATTAATACCACACTCCGGAAGGGTTCCCTGGGTTGTCCCAATGGGTGTCAACAGGCCCCACAGTGCACCCCGGGGGGTACCCACAGGTGTCTGGGTGCCCTCGGGTGGTCCCCGCTTGGCTCCGTGGGCATTCGGCCGCACTCGAACAAGAATCAGCACAGTCACTTGAACATTTCGTTCAAAACTGTAATTGCAGAAAAGTACACAATGTTTCACAGGTTTAACCTTCATCATGTGCAACGACACTCTCATTTGAATCTTGTGAAGGGTTGACTACCGAAACATTGTGAAGTTCTCTGCAATATGTAAGATAGGCATAATGCCAGCCTGGGGTAGATGATGAAAATTGGATATATTGCTTATTTTTGGCAGGAGCCCGTTATCGCCAGATATCATAGTCCAGCGAGTTCCATGTGAATATGTAATTATCCATGAATTCTTTATTTGCATATGTAAGTAGATGGTGTATTCTCATTTGCATGATAATTAGTGATCCTGTGTTAAATTGAGGCCACATTTATTGCTTCAAAATTATTTTGCCTTATTTAAGATCAACACCTTTAAATATGATGCTACAAATAATTTCTTTATACCGTTAAAGCACAGCAAGGTATTGTAACAGGGACTTATCCCTGGTGATGAAATTATCTCTAAAATCCAGTAGGGATCTGGTTATGGGCTGTAGGTGATTAACCAGACTCCACCTGGCCAATTAAGTGTGTAAGAAAAGCCTCCTTTTGGAAACAGGAGAGAGATTCCTTAGCTCACCTTGGGGCTGACATAAGGAGAAGGAGGACTGCAGAGATTTCCTTAGCCAACAACTGGGCTGACCTGAAGAAAATATGATGTCTTGATGCACACAGAAGGACTGTATGCTGACAGCAAGACAAAGGGACAAGATCTCTATACCTGGACAAAGAGAGTGATATATATATATACACTACCGACACACTTTATTAAAGTGTGGCCGGTACCGCAAGCCGGGAGATTTCCCGGCTTGCTAGTGGCCGCCCCTCGGCGTGCCGCGCGTCATAGACGCGCGTTCACGCATCTTCGGGAGCGTGCGCCCCCTGCACGCGCGTCCAGGGGCTCCCCGAGGGAGCCCTGGTGTCCCGCGATCGCGGGACAGCGGCAGGGGGTTCCGGGGGACCCGGCGGACCCGGCAGCGGTAGGGAGAGCGCCCCGATCGGAGGGCGCTCTTCCGCTGCTTCGGCGCGCGCCCGTCACTCTCGGGCGCGCGCCAGGCTACTGCTGCGGCCAAGAACGGGCAAATGCTCGAATAAACTTGGCCGCAGCAGTATATATATATATGAAAGAAAAAAGAAAGGATATGAAGTAGCGCCAAAATAGAAGTGTTGAAATTGTGTAAAAATATATATAATTAATAATAATTTGAATGTATGTTTCTAAATAGGCAAAAACACTAAAAATCATAAATGTGTACACTACAATTTAGAATAAAAATATATATAATAAAAATATATATATATAACATATATTATGTGCTCCTATTTCATGAAATATGATTTAAGACAACACTCCAAAAACATGTGATAACATAAAATACAAGCAAAAAGAAGAATTAATATAAAAAACAGTCATTAAGTTAAAGTCCTTAAATTGGAAGAATAGTCATGGTATGAGGGGATCTCCGGCAGCTCTCAAATAGGATGAACCACATCCAGATGATACCTATTAGAAAAGAAAAAAGAGAGAGAGCGCACGCCCCATAGCGTAATACAGTACATTTATTTAGGAAAGGGGAAGGGGGGGGGTAGAAAATCCACTCACAAGGGTAAGTTAAAATAAAACAGTGTGTGAAATATATCAATGCCAACTCTGGTCACTCAGCCTCCAGACCCTGCAGTCCAACTCTCACTTGAAGCTGCTGGTAGATGTTCTCTGGTGCGTGAGTAGTAAGGCTCCTTAAAATCAATGATGCAGTCTTTGAGTTTAAGGAAAATCTCCAATCTCTGCTGGCCGCAATGTGCATCAGCGCTCGATACGGCCCGTCATGCGCTTGCATGATGATGCAGTTCCGTTCCCTGATGCGTTTCGTCACGTGCTGTGACTTTCTCAAAGGGTTGCTGGTGGTTCCTGCCCTCACTAAGGATTTATAGCAGCCGGTTGCTAGGTAGCTAGATCGTGTCCTTCATTAGGTTCAGAATTTAAATGGATAAGCCTATCATAGCAGGCTATTGCTTAGATGAACGAACATGCTGTCACTAAGTGTGTTTTTGTGTTTTGATTTTCATATGATGAATTACTTGATTTTAGTAACAATTATCCCTTGGTTATTCCTATTCTCCTCCCTTTATTATTCAGACCTAATTGATTTTCTGTTTATATTATGCCTTCACTTAGTGACACCATGTTCGTTCATCTAAGGCAATAGCCTGATATGATAGGCTTATCCATTTAAACTCTGAACCTATTGAAGGACACGATCTAGCTACCTAGCAACCGGCTGCTATAAATCCTTAGTGAGGGCAGGAACCACCAGCAACCCTTTGAGAAAGTCACAACATGTGACGAAACGCATCAGGAAACGGAACGGCGTCATCACGCAAGCGCATGACGGGCCGTATCGAGCGCTGATACACATTGCGGCCAGCAGAGATTGGAGATTTTCCTAAAACTCAAAGACTGCATCATTTATTTTAAGGAGCCTTATTACTCACGCACCCAGAGACCATCTACCAGCAGCTTCAAGTGAGAGTTGGACTGCAGGGTCTGGAGGCTGAGTGACCAGAGTTGGCGGTGATATATTTCACACACTGATTGATTTTAACTTAACCTTGTGAGTGGATTTTCTACCCCCCCCCCTTTCCTAAATAAATGTACTGTATTACGCTATGGGGCCACACTCACACACACACACACACACACACACACAC
>WSYH01012854.1:2983-18000 GCA_036426205.1 Ascaphus truei
AGAGGAGAGAAGAGAAGGGGTATGGGCGAGAGAGAAGAGGTATGGGACGATAGGGAAGAAGAGAGGGGTAGGGAGAGAGAGAGGAGGAGGGGTGGGAGAAAGAGAGAGGGGTATAACGAAGAGATGATATAGTTTGATGGGAATGCTAGCGTTTTTTGTATGGGTATGCGCGCGTTTTGGTGTATGGGTATGAGAGAGTGTGTATGTGTGTGTTTAATGTGTGTGTGTTTTTGTGTGTGTGTATGAGCGAGAGCGGAGAACGGTAGGACCCAGAGGTACCCAGCACCCCCCACCCGTCAGTCAGTCATCCCCACCACCACCGTCAGTCAAAAGTCAGTCACCCCCCCCCTCCACCCCCAGTCAGTCAAAGTACAGTCAACCCCCCCGACCCAGTCACGTCAAAAGTACAGTCATGTCTCGTCATCCGCCCACCCACCTGCCCAGTTCATCCCACCCAGCAGAGCAATGCGTAAGTCCCCACCAGGCAGACAGCCCTACACCCCAAAACAACACCCCACCCCCCAAAGTCACCCCACGCCTCCGAATCAACACACCCCCAATCAATCAACACCAACCCCCAATCTCACCCACCACAACCACACCCAATCACCCCACCTCAGACCTCACCCCCCATCACCCACCAATCCACCCATACCCATCACCTCCTACTGTCCCACACCCGCCAATCTCTCGACTGCCCACCATTCACCGGTCTCTCCCCCTCTACCATCTACACTCCTCTCGCTGTTCTCACCCTCTCTCCGTCTCTCTCACACTCTCTCCTCTCTTCCGTCTCTCTCACACTCACTCTCTGTGTCCCCCTCTTCTTCGTCTCTCTCAACCGGCTCTCTCCGTCTCTCTCCACCCTCTCGACACACACACACACACACACACACACACACACACACACACACACACACACCCTCCCCCCCCACAACCCCCTGCTACTACCTCCCGCCCCGCGTGGGCAGCTGGAGCACCGGAGGGAGGGGAGAGAGACACCCGAGCCGCGCAGTCACCGGAGGGAGGGGGGAGAGACACACGAGCCGCGCGGTCACCGGAGGGAGGGGGGGAGAGACACCCGAGCCGCGCAGGCAGCGGGAGCAACGGAGGGAGGGGGGTGTGAAACCCGAGCCTCGCGGGCAGCGGGAGCAACGGAGGGAGGGGGGTGAAAAACCCGACCCACGCGGGCAGCACCGGAGGGAGGGGGGTGAAGCACCCGAGCCGCGCGGGCAGCGGGAGCACCGGAGGGAGGGGGGTGAAGCACCCGAGCCGCACGGGCAGCGGGAGCACCGGAGGGAGGGGGGTGAAGCACCCGAGCCGCGCGGGCAGCGGGAGCACCGGAGGAAGGGGGGAGAAACACCAGAACAGTACAGTATATATAAATATTTATTACAGTGCATTAAATTCCCCCCCACCTCAAGCATCTGTCCACAATCCTCTCCATGACCGGATCAGTGCAGGTCTTGTAAGCAGGAGGTGACACAATTATACAGGAGGATATATAGGAGGTGGAGTAGCAGATGCACGCGCGCGCGCACCCCCAACCCCCCCTTCATTACTTACCCGTGCAGAGAAGGAAGGGCGGTTTGAAGTCCTGGCAACTCCAGGCGTCACAGCCAGAGGGTTTTTTGTTTTTTTCCGAGCAGGGGATTTTGTTTTTGCAGAGCAGGGGAAAAGCTACTGGCCACGAGCCAATATCCGATCGCAGCTGGCGAGTTGGCGACCGGGTTTGTCGAGCACTGTATATAGCTATACTGAAAGGCTGGCTGACAAACACTGTGTTAAAACAGCCCCATATCGGAGGCTGATGACATCATCACGTGCCCAACGCACGTTTCCCTCCGATTACGGAGCTTCGTCAGGGACAATGAGGTGGCTCTCGTTGCATAGTTACTTGATTTAATTTATTTTTATTCTTTATTACACATTTTTCTCGGTAATATATGTTTTAAGTATATAATAGTATTAAAAGTTACATTTTAACTGGTGGTGTGCACTTAAGTGAATTTTCTTTGGAGTACAATCACTTTGTACTCCTCATTTTTTTCCTGATTCACTTTCAGTTCACAGTTGCACCCACCTCACATTTACAATTATCGAATATTTTTGTTGATTACATTTCAGATCACAATTAGTACGGTTCAGTTGATCACTTCCTACTCCCTTCCTTCGTTCTCTAGATTTGAGAGTATAATGTATTTTATTTATTTTTGTGTTGAAATTTCCATACTATCACTTGGAATACATGATATAATTGACTTATGATAACTAAAGGAAGATACATATATTTTGGGTCGTAAAGTATCTAAATGCCGTTACTCTCAAAAGTCTTACATTCAATGTCGATCATAAAAATCAAACCACAATTTCAGTTACAAAGCCCCAAAAAACTTTACCTGCTCTGCTCCTCTGTCGCGCCACACCTCACCTCTAATGTTGCATCAAATGACCCTGCGGGGTCATTTGACATCACGTCTCCATGGCAACAGGCGTCATTTGCCGCCGCGTTGTCGTAGAGACGCGTGACTGGAGCCGGGTAAGTTTACAGAGGCCTCGCGCTTTCTCCTAGCTGGTATAAATATATGATTTTAAGAAGCCATGTACCTTAATTTCGGTTTATTCTACAAACACTGACCAACAAACCATTCTTTTGCTAACTTTCTACGGTGTTATTGAAACTTTCTCCAGACCCAATAATAATGGAGGATGATTTCACTACTTTTATACCAAAAGATTACAACAACACACTGCAACAAAGGAAGCGTGTTTAAAACCCATCTATTTGGAATCTGAATCTAGTGGATCCCTCGTGCCCTCTACATCCTGCTGAAAGAGATTACTCATTTGTTTTTAGCGTCACATGGGACGTACTCTAGAATCAATTATCTTTTTATTTCTTCTAATATTATGTCCCAGCTATCTTCAATAGGTTCCATTCTGTAGTCAGGCCATGCTCCAATTTCAGTGCACATTCTGAAATCAATCTCTACACACAGTATGATAAAATGTGGAGGTTAAATAATTCCTTATGACTTGATTCCTCCCCCATAAGAAGACTTTCCAGGTCTATCAATCTCAATGAAGATAGTGAAGTGGATTTTCCAACTGTGTGGGAAGCGGGTAAAGCAGTCTTCATGGGAGTTCTAATCTCCGACGCTACAGACAAAAAAAAAGTATCTGATAGTTGATCATTTTGAAGAAAAAATTGTCTACATTAGAAAAAAATGCATAAAATAAACTCTAACGTTTAAATATTGTGAAATTCTTAACCGGGGGACAAATACTATGAGTTTTGTAGGATTTAAAATTATGAAAGCTTGACAGACATTCTATGAATGGTGCAATGGATCTTGTAGGCTCCTCAAAAATTCGCTGCAGAAACAGAATGATTATCCAAACTATCAAAAATCCTCAAACGTTTCATTCATGATTCCAAAGAAATGTGACCTTTTTATGGGTTCCTAGAACTAGTGCTGAATTTCTGAAAGAAATGGGAGTCAAACACAGTTGTACAGTATATGCTATTAAATAACTTACAAAAATGAAATGCCTGGCATGATGGGCTTAAAGCAGCTTTCTCTAAAAAAAAAATAGTTTGACTTAATGGATCCCAAATTGAGCAAATTGTATAATCTTTTGCGAGACCATCCATTCTATAAACTAACATTTGGAAGCCTTGCTCTCGGTTATTCCTAAATTCAACAAGGGCCATACGTTTTGGATATTTAAAAAAAAAAAATTTATTATAAATTTACACCAATTTTTCAATTTTAAAGTTAGATTTAAAGATATTTGCAAAATTATTAGCGACTAGATTAGACCACATTCTTCCTAACAAGATCTTCCCAGATCAAACTGGGTTTATCCGTCAGCCAAACCTTTGACACTACACACAGAGCTATTAATATTATAGCACAAATTAAAAAATGTAAATCTAATTACCTCCCTTGATGCCAATAAAGCTTTTTTTTTTTTCCCCCCCAACGTAATTTTTTTTTATTGGTTAGCAAGGCAAAATATACCGAATTGCAGCATGGTTGTGGGTTATCGGGGTGGGGTGCGGTGGAAGGGAGCTTAAGGCTTCATTTCGGATGCCTATAAACATTATCCAGGGTGGCCATACCTTCTGGAAATTGTCATATGTATCATTTAGAAAACGAGTGAGTTTTTCCATCATACATACAAAAGCCATCCCTTGTTCCAAATTAGCGGGATTGATGGTAATTTATGTTGTTTAGAAAGACCTGCTAAGGGTCACCATGCCGCGGTGATAATGAGTTATTAACTTGTTTTCCGCCCTAGTGTGGCCTTGAAGTGGTTTGTTTAGAAGAAACCGCCATGTATCTAGGGGGATGTCCGAGCCCATGATCTCACCTGCCCCCATAGGGTCTGCACACGAGGGCATGACCACCACATATGCAGAAAAGAGGCCACCGCACCGCAACCTTTAAGACACATAGGGGAGTAGCCTGGGACTTATTTAGCTATATTTTCGGGAGTATTGTACCAACGGGTCATTACTTTGTACTGCATTTTCCCGGATGGTTGAACAGATTGAGCTTTTGGCTACAGCTTCGAAAATATCCTCCCAGTCCTCGTCCTCCAATTCCTCAACCAGATCGTTTTCCCATTTTTCTATAAATTTAAGCTTAACTTGGTCTTCAGCTGGCAGGGAAAATTTGCCATATACTGTAGTTTCGATATCAGCCTCTCGCGGGAGTCTGCTCCCAGAGCCAATAAAGCTTTTGATGGTTAATTGGCTTTTTATTCAGGAGATGTTGATAAAGATGATCCGACCCAAACTTCATTACATGGATAATGGCCCTATGTAGTTGCCCATCTGTCAAAGTTAGAACTAATGGGTCTCCAATTCCTTGATAGGGATGATCTATGTCACTTTTTTAATATTTGCTTTAATTATGGATCCCTTTGCTCTGAGAATGAGAACCCAAACATTGCAGGTATTCGCTCAGGACATACAGAAAACAAAAGCGCTTAAGGCTGGGGCCATGGTACTGCGGACTGTGGGGACGCGGGAGGGGGCGCGCGTTGCGCAAGAAATCAGTTAAAACTGATTTCTTGGCGCGACAGGCCGGTCATGTGAACGGTTCGCCCAATGAGGGTGCACCAGCTCCGTGATGCCCCTCGGCACGCCCCCCATGGCCGTCCACCATGGCCAGGTAAGCGCCCGCTCACTGACCAGCCTCCGCACGGGCGAAGGCACCAGGGCCCGGGCCTTATGCATGGATCATGTCCTCCTATTTATTGATAAGCCCTCTGAATCTTTAACATATTTTATGGCAGAAATGAGAAATGATGTTAATCATGTTTTGAAGTTGACCATCAGAATTCAGAAATACTGAACATTAATACTGCTAAATCATACATAATAAATCAGGGTTTAAAGCCAATATTGTTCTTTTATTCAACAAGACTAGAAGAAATCTTGGATAGGAACGGTATTTATTGACTAGATAAAATAGCTGCTAGCAAGATGATTTTGCCTCCATTTTTGTACCTGGCTCAGACTTTATCATTTTAAAAATCTCTAGAACAGTGTAGGAATGCATTAAAAAAACTACTTTTGGATTTTATATGAAACAAAAAGGCTAGAATTAACAAAAGAGGTTATGTCTGCCCAAAAATGAAGTGGATTAGGAGTGCTTGTTTTGCACAAATATTAAGCGTCTCACCACCAAAACAATAGGGGACTGGTTTGCTTGTGACGAAGACCTGTGTTGAACAGGCTAATTTTAAACACGTCTCTTTGGCACAATTATCAGGTCTCAACGTAAATCATAGACCCAAAAAATTGTAATCTCTTACCTACGACAGAACTTACTTTCTAAATATAGGACAGTCTGGTACGGTCCTTTAAGTTGGCTACTTTTCCTTAGGACCCATCAATTTTAACCCAAACTTTCCTCCCGATCGGCTGCAAGAGCATTTAAAAAAATATAAACAAAATGAATGTAAGACATTCTATATTTCAATTACTTGACAAAAATGGAGAGATATACTCCTTTCGGACTTTGAGAGTGATGTATTCTTTATCATATCAAAATAGACATCCATGCTTGCAGCTTAATTCCACTTCGGTCAAAAATACTACGCGTAAACCTCCTAATCCTTTTTTAATCCTTCCTATCTAAAAAATCTGGAATAACCTAATCTGGGTCAGCCACCACAGGAGAAGTCTACTAGAAGGTGTTTCTTACATTGTATTACACACCTGCTATGCCTAAAATGATTTATCCTAATGTGTCGAACCTATGTTGGAGAACTAGTATCTCTAAAACCGGTTTTGAAAGTGGCTGCTGTGTTATCCGAAACGTGTGTGTTGATTTTTTTTTCCTTTGGATGTCTTGGACAGCAGCAAGTCTGACCTGGGGTTAGGTGCACCAGTATTTGTGTTCTAACTTTCTTTGTTTTTAGAGTGCCTCTATAACATTGTCCTTCCCCTGAACATAAAACATATATCTACTAAGACTAGAAAAGCTGTAGTAAAAACAAAAACCTTGTGCAGCAGTGCGGGCTTTGTGATGGGAAATTACCTCCTAATTGAACTAAGGGCCGTTCTATACTGGTTGCGGCCGTGCGCGCGCATGTGCGAACGTGCGCACGCATGTGCGACCGTGCGTGCACGTGCCGCATGCTTTTTGTGTGTATGCTGTGAGCTGTGAAGGTACCGTTTGTGTGTGTGTGTGTGTGTGTGTAATTTATTATTTATTAAAAAAAAAAAAAACATTGGTAAAAATAAATGTATTAAATTTGTACAGACACACAAATATACATACACACACACACACACATACATTCAGCGCCGGTAGCGGCGCGAAAAGATGATTTTCCTTCTCTTCCCCGCTGTCTGTCGGCTCCCCGCTGTCTGTCGGCTCCCCGCTGTCTGTCGGCTCCCTGCCGTGCGCGCGCGGCCCTTGTATAGAAGGGCTGGCTGACCTCAGCCATCTATAACTGCCGTGCACACGCACGGCGTAGCACGCCCCGGCAGTATAGAACCAGCCTTAGATTGTCCTAACAATATTGCTTCTAAGGAAGCTTCAGCAGAAATGAATGCATTTTTTTTTTTCACGGCTTAAATACTCCTATGGAGACATTTGAGGCAGCCAAAAATATGGCAAAGAAGGCTTCCATGAAACGTTCAAGATCTCCCTCCCGGTATTCCGATGGCCAGGAAACCATGAATCCAGACTGGGAAGGTTCTTTCTCCTCCGAAGAGGGAGGAATGAAGGCTGTACGGGAGAATGTTAATGTCGGCTCAGTGGACAAGCTAATTAAAGGAATGCAACAGCTATGTATAATGTTAAAGCTATGTATGATGAAGACCTCAAATAAGATTTCCATACCGTAGATCAGTGGTGCTCAACTAAAGACCTCAGGCCCCCTCCCCAACAGGTCAGGTTTTCAGGATATCCAAGCTTCAGCACATGTGGCTCAGTCGCAGACCGAGCCTCTGATTGAGCCACCTGTGCTGAAGCTGGGATATCCTGAAGACCAGACCTGTTGGGGGGGGGGGGGGGGCGGGGTGTTTGAGGACTGGAGTTGAGCACCACTGCCGTAGATGGCGCATTTCTGGGATCACAGAGAAAAGCCAGATCCTTCCTGGTTCACCAGGTCATGAAAGATATTCATAATGAATGGCAGCATCCTGATAAAAGATGTCCCATTTCTAAGCCACTTTCTAAAATGTATTCCTTTTCAATGCAAAATTTACGGCACTGGCATAACCCCCCAAAAGTAGATTCAGTGGTAGCTAGGATCGAAAGAAAAACTACTATACCCTTAGATTCTTTTCACTACCCTAAGGATTGTAGGATGGAGAGACCTCTTTAAGAAGGAATATTGCACTATTGGAACAGCCTAAGAACCGATGGTAGTGATGGTCTGTATGTCTAGAACATTGAAAGTTTGCGTGTGAAGGATGGAAGAACAATTAGAAGTGGGTCCGCAGGCAAAGGCTCCTGAAATATTTTAACCCTATAAGAGAAGCTATACATACCATGTCGGATGTGTCTTTTGATGCAGTCCGACTCACGGACAGATCTACAGTTCTGTTGGTTCCAACCAGAAGGTCTCTATAGCTGAACTTGGACTGCAGACGCATCATCGAAGTGATTAAAACCTTTTTATGAACCAGAAAACAATCAACATCAAGCATACAGTATATTGCAAACAAAAATATATACAGTGTGGTCAAAAATTCTTAAATGCTGTGGGTCGCAAGCATTGGATCCAGAAATCGTTCCATAATATCTTGTATTTCCTGCAACTAGGATATGATCAGGCTTAGTCTGAATTCCCTTAAAATCCAAGTATCAGTCCTGGGTATGGTCTTTGAAACACCATTTGCTCTCCAGAAGGATGTCAAATGTTTAATAAGACAGCGGGAAAATTGAGTCCCAGAATACGCGCTCTGGTTCCCGCTCTGGTCTTAATGTAGCGCTGGAAGCACTGGTCAATGTTCCTTTTGAACCCCTGCTACATTTATCAGACAAGTGGCTAACTTTCAAAGCAGTTTTTCCTCACTGCTATCACCTCCGACAGAAGAATTGGGGAACCTCAAACTTTTTATCTTGCAGAGCTCCATATTTTAGGATACATGAGGACAACATTGTCATGCGAACAGTACCGCCATTTTGATCAAAAGTTGTCTCATCCTTCCATATGAGCCAAGAAATAATAGCGCCTTCATTCTGTCCCAATCCTGAGGGAGAAAAGAATGAGATTGTGTCTGGATGTCATTAGAACATAGTCTCATTATGTTAACCACACGGAAAGATATAGAGCATCAGAAAAGTTATTTGTTCGGATAAAGGAGAGGTTATGCTGCCTCAGTATCTTCAATAGCAAGTTGGATTCAACTTTTGTATGGAAGGGACTTGCAAGGCAAAACAATTGGAGTGTCCACTAAAATGAAACACACTCCACACGAACCATGGCCGCTTCATGGACCAACAGAGCACAAGCATCTTCTGAAGATCTTTGCAAGGCAGCAAAATGATCCTCACGAAATACTTTCATAAGACAAAGATACATTTGATTTTTTTTTTCCTCCAGTGAGGTATGTATGTATATATATTTGTCTTTATTTATATAGCGCCATTAATGTACGTAGTGCTTCACAGCAGTAATACATGTGGCAATCATAAATAACAAGTAATATAAATAATACACAAAGGGGAGAAGTTCTTCAAACATAAATGTAACATTTAGGAAAAAGAGTCCCTGCTCTGAAGAACTTACAATCTAATTGGTTGGTAGGAAGAACGTACAGAGATAGTAGGATGGCGTTCTGGTAAGTGCGCCTGCAAGGGGCCAAGGTTTATGTATGAGGTGTTAATTGTCAGCCATGGAAGTTTTCATATGCTTCCTTAAGCAGGTGTGTTTTCTGGTGGGTCTTAAGGGTGGATAGAGAGGGTGCGAGTTGGATATTGAGGGGAAGGGCATTCAAGAGGTATGGGGCAGTCAGTGAGAAAGGTTTAAGGCGGGAGAGGGCTTTGGATACAAAAGGGGTAGAGAGAAGACATCCTTGAGCAGAACGCAAGAGTCGGGATGGTGTAGCGGAAATTAGGGCTGAGATGTAAGGAGGAGCAGAAGAGTGTAAAGCTTTAAAAGTGAGGAGAAGAATTGAGTGTGTGATACAGGACTTGATAGGAGGCCAGGAGGGGATTTCAGCAGAGGAGACGCTGAGACAGATTTGTGAAATAGAGTGATTCTGGCAGCAGCATTTAGGATAGATTGTAAGGGAGGCAGGAAGGCCAGACAGCAGGAGGTTACAGTAGTCATGACGGGAGAGAGATTGAGGGTCTGTGTCAGAGTATTTGCAGTCAAGCAACAGAGGAAAGGGTGTATCTTTGGTAATATTGTGGGGGGAAACTGACAGGTTTTAGCTACATTTTTGAATGCGAGAAGGGTGTTAGAGAGGAGTCGAGTGTGACCCCTGGGCCTCATGCTTGAGCTACTGGGTTAATGATAATACTTCCAACAGTAATGTGGAAGGAGGTAGTAGGGCCAGGTTGGGGTGGAAGTATGAGGAGCTCTGTTTTTGCTATGTTAAGTTTAAGTCGTGGAGGGCCATCCAGGATGATATAGCAGAGAGACATTCAGAAACTTTAGTCTGTACAGCAGGTGTAAGGTCAGGGGTAGAAAAGTAAATTTGTGTGTCGTCAGCATAGTGGTGATATTTGAACCCAGAGATATGATTAGGTCACCTAGAGTGAAGAGGTCACAGGACAGAGCCTTGGATTCCCCCACAGAGAGATCGATAGATGAGGAAGAGTTGGCAAAAGAGACAATGAAAATACAATGGGAGAGGTAAGAGGAGATCCAGGATAGAGCTTTGTTACGAATGTCAAGAGTATGGAGAATATGAAGAAGAGGGTGGTCCGCAGTATCAAATGCTGCAGAGAGGTCGAGTAATATGAGGTGACATTTTGGAGAAAAGTACTCCATGCAGTCATCTAGAATGGCTTCCACCATAGTTAGACTGCTTGTGGACATCCCCATTAGTGTGCACTATCATGGGGGACAATCGCGAAAAGACCCTTTCCGTACTGTTATTTCTGAAGTGAAACGTCTTTGCTGGCACCTAGTAAAATTTGTGCATGCGCAGATGTGACTGTTGCCGCAATCGCAAAGGTGGCCGGCGCCGCCAGCACATGCACCGAGCCGGGGAGAGACACACGCTGAATAACTCATAAAGAGTTCCCGTCGTAATCACAATGTGTCCAATGAAGTGAGACCAAATCTAGATTTCAGCAGCACCCATCCAGCTACTAAAAATCAGTATAGCATGTTGTAGCTGCATTAAGTACAACATGTTCAAAGCCAACATCTCTGCTTACAGAAGGATGCAGAAGCAAGCTCCAACATTTTGGTTTTCAGCCCTGATATGTAGCAGCGGATTGTACTTACCTGCCGCCCCGGGCAATTCCTTGAAGTGTGACTCTCCTCCTGCAGCGTTGCCGCATTATGTGATGTCACGTTCTCATGGCAGCTTGTTGTCATGGCAATGCATCGCCATGTGACGTTGCGCCGTCATGTGATGTCGGCTTGCTATGAGAACACGCCTCTGCAGGAGGGGGGGGCGCTCCTTGGGGTCAGGCGCGGTCCTGCTGGTCTGGGGACTCCACAGCTCGCTCGTTCCCACAACACAGAGACTATACTGTACTATAATATACACAATTTCACTGGCAAAATACAAAGAAGTTTCACTTAAAATGCGTGTGCTCAGTGCGCGCACCCTTTTTATTTATTTTTTCTTCCCCTCCGAGTCCTCCATGACTGTGTCCTTTCCTGTCCCGAAGAGGAATAAAGGGAAAGTATAATCATTTGTTTCGACTTTAAAACAATAAATATTTTTGGGATGCCTATGCATCTTGGCTAGACCTGTAACTGTAGTGGGAGGGTCCCAGAAACCTTTTAAAGCTAAAAGGAAGATCCTACCACAAAGTATGAAGGGCTAAATCTCTATTGGGGGCACCGTCATGGAGAGAGAACGGTAAGGCAAAGTTCTCTCTTTGTTTTTATGGTGTCTGGCTATGTATACATGATTACTAATGAGAGAGATCGACCTGTTGCCTGGCTTCAATATGTATATTATAATATTTCAGTAACCATAAAGAGACAGGGGATGAGGTTGAAAGCATGTGCATTCGTATTGTGATTGTATTCTTGCACATATTGTGGTCCCCAACTGCACTTCTGCATTCCTGTAGAAACCATGTATTTTAAGCGCTCTTACAAAAATGTGTTTTCTCCTACTTCAGAGGCATGTGCACCCACCCACCCCTCCTGATGTCTGTCTCTCTTGCTTATTACAGCAACTTCACTCCAGTGTGAGGACTGGGAACCTAGAGACCTGTCTACGTCTGCTGTCTCTTGGGGCTCAGGCTAACTTCTTTCATCCGGTAATCGCTCCCCTGAACTTGTCACCCACTCTGCATCTATGAATCTTACAGTCCAGTCCTCCTTCCCTCGGACTTCACCTTAACTCTGGTGTATCTCCTCCTCCCTATGTGATCCGGAGAGCTAGACAGTGGTCTATCAAACTCTTGATACATATCAAAGATTTCCTACTGTATTGTGTCCAATGGATTCTTCAAGGGACCCAGTTGGTCAAGTTTCTTACATTTTATGGGAGACATATTGGATTGTATTTCTTATGCACAGAGAATACACTAAATAAGCCACTTTAATTTTATTTTTTTGTAGATTTCGTATTTTTTTTTTTCTTACCCGAACGTTCGAATGCCATAGACTGGGAATGCCAATCTCTTTATAACCAAGAACCACCAGATTATTAGGAAAATTGGTGCCAATATCCCAAATATCTGAGAAATGAAAATGGCTGCCAGCTGTGTGATTATTGGCAGTGAGGGGAAGGACACCATTCATCTCCTTGTTTGGTCTCCTGGCATCTGTTTCTACACTGAATATCTAGTGACCTGGCGGGAATCTACCGATAACAGAGCAGTTCTACTCCATGGGATGCCCCTAGTTTTAAATATGATTAAAAAACAAATGTTTCTAATGAGTACTTTTTGGGGGGTTGCCTGCTTTTGTCAACAGAATTACTGCTGTTTTGAGTACTCATGAGGAAGCTTCCGTATTCTCCCGCCCACTCAAGGACGTACCCCGGTGTCCATTTTATTCTATCCACACAAAAAGTAAGCCCATGTTTCGCCAAAAGTTACAGCCAAGGTATTCAATTCCTATTGTTACAGGTAAAAGGTTAAAAAACAAAAAAAGCTCTATCCAGCATAGTCTGCAACAGAACGTCCGCCTCTTTTTTTTTACAGCCAATAGCTGCTTACAACTGCTCTGGGATCTCTAGATTAGTCTATATACAGTAGTAGTGTTTTATATAGAGGGCCTTTTCCTCCCTGTAGCCTCTATCTCTCTTTTACATATTCTTTGTTGTGTTAGTGAGAGACTGGGTCTTGGGGTTGTCTGACCAAGAGGTGCTGGCCCTGACCCTGAATGGCGATGATGGGACTCTGCAACTCTTCTTGCTATTCCCCCTTCTGGGATGCCTGGGACTAAGCTTGGAGGCTTTGTAACGCTTCTTGTATTTTTAGGAGAAGGGTACCACCCCCCTGCATGTGGCAGCTAAAGCCGGACAGGTCTTCCAGGCTGAGCTTCTCGTAGTGTATGGAGCTGACCCCGGGGCGCCCGATGTGAATGGCAGGACACCCATTGACTATGGCAGGTAAAGAGGCGGTGCCAGGGCATTCTGGGTATTCTAGGTGATCTATTCTATATACCTATATAAACCATTCCCTGTTGGTATGTTAAAAGAAAATGCTATTTCCACTTAATTTTTTGTTTTGTTTTTGCCTATTCTGCAGCAATTTTTTTTCTTTTTCTTAAAATTTTGCCTTGTCATATATTAGAAAGAAATCATCTGAAATTTTGCGTTCCATTTTTCATTTCTTTTAATTGACCTATCTAACAAACATACATCTATTTTTCTGTCCATCTTATTGATGCAAGAATTGCTATAATGTGATCAGTAATGGAGGTATTTGCCACTCAGACATGGAGAAAAGTAAACCTCGTTTTGATTAAAAAAAAAATTTTTTTTTGGTTAACCTAAAAACCTGTATTTTTGATGCACCCAGCCATACCTTCTTCTATACGTTGTCATTTATTATCTCAAATGTTTTCTCCCGAGTAACAAAGCTTAGATCATTACAAACCGGATATTTAAAAAATAAAATCGTGCTGACTATTTTAAGAGTTTTAATTCCCAATTATGTTATGGAAACAGATGTAGAAGGAATATTAAAATAAGATTAGGATAAAAAAAAGTGTTTATGATCCTTCCTCACTCCCCCTCCTGTATTACACTGCGAAATATGCAAGTGCCCTGTAACAAATGATCAGGATTATTGTGACCCCTTGGACTGCTTAGCCCATGTGTGAAGTTTGGCTATGCCAAGAACTACCCATGTGAACCCCCATGTGACCAGCTGCCCTTCCCTCCTGCAGGCAGGCTGGTCACCACGATCTGGCAGACCGATTAGTGGAGTGTCAGTACGAGCTGACGGACAGGCTGGCTTTTTACCTTTGCGGCCGTAAACCCGGTGAGTATCACACAGCTGCAAAGACCATCCATTCTGGAAAGGCAATGGTAGAAGGAAAGGGAGTAGAGTTATCCTGTCCCAGCTTTTCGCTTGGCCATGAGGTAAGTCTCGTTGAAACTTTCACGGCTTCATTAACCCTTTCACCAGAGGCCCACCTGCCCCCGCCAGAGAAATTGGTAAACTTCTTTCCCCTAGTTTTTATATTTGTAGTTTATTTCCATTGCACCACCAGATTATACAGTATTTACTAGGCGATAGTACCGGTATAGTGGATTTATTAATCACGAGTACTGTCTTTAGGCTTTGTTTAGCTAGATCTTCTTAAAACATAGCTAGAATAAAAGTGCACCCACCGTTGGCAGGAGTATACATGCTTATTTCTGATAAATAGAATAGTTTACTGACTTCTTGAAAATACACCTATTAATTATCATTGAAAATTCAAGTCGGGCTTTATATATAAACATCAATCATTGAATTGGGGAAAAACTCCAGGGTTGATTCTGAATGGCTCTGTGTTACATTCCACTATGCACAATACTGTCCCAACTATAGGAAAAGTCCCAAATGGAGAAATATTCCAGGAAGACACACAATCACATTCCTAAATACCATAAATTAAGGAATCAATATTCCAAGTTCATTTAATTTGTGGTAAATCTATTATAATGTTCTTTTTGTGTTTAATTTTCTATAGAATAAAGCTGTAAGTCGTATAACTCCCTTTCCGCCAGTTCTCGGTAGTTTTGTAGCGTTGTAATGTTTAATAGCTTTGTGAGTGTAACTTGTTTTTACCTGCAGGGTATATATATTGTGCCCTTTTAAACTACGCTAATAACTATACAATCTCTCTTTCCAGATCATAAAAACGGACATTATATTATCCCGCAGATGGCTGACAGGTAAGTG
>WSYH01012855.1:0-17994 GCA_036426205.1 Ascaphus truei
GGAGTTGGGGCTCAGTGAGGAGTCCTCTGGCACCGCGGAGGCGGTGGACTCTTTGACCCCCATTATCCCTGCCCAAGAGCTAGATGGTTTCCTGTAGGATACCCTCTGCAAACACGGAACCACGAAGGTGCAGTTGGCCCTTGGAAGGTGGAAGGATGCCTCGGTCATTCTCCACTCTCTCTTAGTATACATCAGGGCTAACCACAAGGCCAAAATCTCTGGGCCTATCCATCTTCGTGTCCTGAAATTTCATAAATTGCTGCGAGACCACATAAAGGCTTCTCAGGGTGTAGCTCCCTGAGCGCCTGTGGAAAGCAAAACTCCTGATTACCAATGGCTTTGAGCATCGGTACACTTAACGTGAATGGCTGTAAGGATGGGTTTCGCAGATTCCAGGTACTCTCCTTTTTACAGAAGGGAAAGTATTCTGTGAGTTTCCTGCAGGAAACCCATACCACTCCAGAGGCTGAAGCCAGCTGGCATCTGGAGTGTCGAGGCAAGGTCTTCTTCAGCCACCTCACTTTGTCATCCAGTGGGGTGGTGACACTGTTCTCTGAGTCCTTTCAACCAGAGCTACTGCTTGCCAAAACTGTTGTTCCAGGTCGCCTGTTGCATCTCAGGGTCCGGCACGAGGACTACACGTTTAATTTCTTGAACGTGTATGCTCCTGCCACTGGACCCCTGAGAAGGCAGTTCTTCGTCAGAATGTCTGAATACCTGTAGACAGTGGACGCGGACGAACACGTGGTGCTCGGAGGTGATTTCAACTGCACCCTCGAGGCTCTGAAAGACCGGAATGGCCTGGAGCCACACCCGTGTTCTGCGTCGGCCTTGCGGGAGGTCATCACCCGCTAGTCCTTGGTAGACGTCTGGCGAGAACAACATCCCGAGGCATCCACTGAGTTCACCTATTTTAGGGTGTTTAGGGGTGAACGGATGTCCTGGTCCCGGATCGACAGGCTGTATATATCCAGCCACAGCCTGTCGCCAGCCCAGTCCAGTACCAATAGGCTGGCGCCGTTTTCAGACCACAATTGTGTGTCCATGACGGTGGCGCTACCACCAGCAGCGACCTCAGCCGCCTATTGTCACTTCAACAATACGTTGTTGGAAGACAAGGGGTTTGAAACGTCGGTCCGAGACTTTTGGATGGCCTGGAGAGGTTGCAGATCAGACTTTGCCACGTTAGAGCAGTGGTGGGACGTGGGCAAGGTTCATCTGCGCCTCGTTTGTCAGGAGTACACCAAAGGTGCCAGCAGGCGGCGCGAATTCGTGGGACTAGCCGAGCTCGAATAAAGTGTGTCGCCAGTGTAATATTGTTGGTTGGTCCATTTGAGGGCCTTCTCAACATCCTCCAGCTGGATTTGTCTATGTTTTGCTCTGGCTGTTGTCAATGTTTTATATATTTTTTTTGAGGGGTTAGCTTTCTGGCTGTTGTCAATGTTTTATATATTTTTTTTGAGGGGTTAGCTTTATGAGTTTGTTCTATTATTTTGATATTATCCGTGAGCTCCTTTATTAATTTTTGGCGGGCTTTTTTCCTGTGGGATGCGATGAAGATAAATTTCCCTCTAATGGTTGCCTTATGGGCTTCCCACAGGATTGCTGGTGAGGAGAGGGATCCTGAGTTTAAAAAAAAGTAGTCTCGAATGGCAGCTCTGATCTCTCTTTCTATCTCAGGATGGTTGAGTAGTGAATCATTTAGCCTCCATGAGTAATTTATTGTTTTTTCAAAGGGGGTTGTCAAGGTTATGGTAATCGGGGCATGATCAGACCATGTGATTGGTCCTATGTCGGAGTCAGTTGTTGCCGCCACCACATTTTTTGTGGCCAGAAAGTGGTCTATTCGAGAGAAGGTCTGGTGAGGTGCTGAGTAAAAAGTATAGTCTCTCTGGCCCTGATGTTGGGTTCTCCAGATGTCCACCAGTGAGAACTCGCTCAAGATTCCCCTGAACCTTTTCCCTATGATCTGGGAGGGGGTTGTACGGGGGGGACCCATTGTAGTTGATCTGTCCTCGGTAGGGTTGAGGACCATGTTTAGGTCTCCTCCCACTATCATCGAAGACAGATATCCCGGGTCTATGCCCTCGAGAACTTTCTTTAGGAATTCATCACATCTCTTCTCCGTTTTGGGTCATCAGACTTAGGTCCTAATGCACGATGAGCCCTGTCCATTTCAAGTCCTTTCTCCTCTAGCTCCCCGCACACCAGGTTGAAGAGTTCCAGGAGGTAAGGCCGGATTTGTTCTTGTGTGACTGTCTCTGGAACATTCCTTATGCGAATGTTCTGTCGCCGGTCGCGATTTTCTTGTTCCTCCATACCTTCTTTGAGAAGGGTGATCTCCTCACCCAGGCGGCTGATCTCTTCTTCTGCTTCACTCTACTTTTGTAGAGATTCAGTGAGCTTGTTCTCTAGGGTGGTAGTTTTTTCTGTTAGCCCTGAGATTTCCTTTCTTATGTTGCTCACTGCGGTTCGGAGTCCCGTTTGGAAGGAGGTTTGGAGGGTAGCAGCCATTCCAGCTAGTAATTCCTCCAGGTATGCCCGGGTTATTGTGTGTTCTGGGCTTGTTGAGGGACGCTCTCTCGGCTGGGTCTTTTTCCCGGATTGAGAAGTGGCGCCATGCGGTCCGTCGCCATCTTGGAGATTCATGGTGCCTTCTCTCACTCGTTTAGCCGGTGAGAAGAATTTGGAAACAACTTGATTATTTGTTTTTTTTGTCTTGGACATTCCCCTGTTGTTTAGCTGTCTGATGGGGTAAGTTTTGTCCAGAATTTTGGGCGTAAATGTGGGCTTTTTTCGCTATTTCACTCGCGGGTCTCTGGAGCTCCTCTGTTAGCCGTCCATGCCGGGTGACGTCACCGGAAGTCCCCCAAAATATAGCTTTTTTAATAGAATTATTTTTTTTTTATATCCTTTTTCTATTAAGACTATTATATTCATTGGTCTCTATATTCATTGGTCTCCATCAATTTAAATGTTCAGTTTTTATACTCTAGCTGACTTTACTAGCATCACTTTTTTATTCTACTGAATAATATTTGTCATTTATTTATACTTTTTCCATGTATAATATATCTCTCTATTTTATGTAGGTACTGTAATTAGATTTTAAGATTATTATTATACAGTAAAAAGGTATGATGTATTTTTCTGTGTATTTATATTTCTTTGCATATTTTATGTATTGAATTTGATTATTATGGTTGCAGCAAGGAAGTACTGTACTCTATATATATTTCTCCTTGTGTATTTTCTATGTCTAGGACTCTATTGCATGTATATTTTGCACTGTGTGTGTATATGTATATACCTGGATGGTAGAAATGTATTACGTCATTACGTCTCTGTGAGTTGTCTGTGAATCGAGACACTACTGCTACAAAGTAGCTTAGCCGGTATCGTTGGAATAACATGCTGTGTTGGATTCCTGGATACTTCCAAGTTGCAACATCATAGATGTCTGTCAGTCTCCTGAGGATTTGTCACAGATGAGTATGATCCACCTGAAACACTATCTCTCAAATGCGCAAAATCTAGCTTCACTTGTAAGTGTGCTACTTTACTTTCACCAAAGTATAAATCTATATAACATTTTTTGCCATGTCGGATGACACACACACACACACACACACACACACACACACACACACACACACACACACACACACACACACACACACACACACACACAAACACACACACACACACACACACACACAAATCTTCAGTCAAGGTATATGTTACTGACAGTATAAGTAGAAGCTGCCCACTCCATGAACATTTCTGTGGGGTGCCAACCGCTGCAGATGAATCCAGTGATGAAGCGTAGAAAAAAGCAGTGCACAGCCAGGATAAGGGTCCCAAAAAAATACTGAAGCGGGGATTAGGTCAGGTATTATATAGCCTTCGGGTAATGTCCCAGATAATTATATGCCCCCGGTTCAAGAACCATTGTACTATAAGCTGTATACTGATATTAATTGTGTTATCATGAATGTTGAAATGTGATCAACATTATGTGAAAATTGTTCTTGTTATGTTCAGGTTCATTCAACGATGGTACCCAAAAATTTAGGATCCGAGCGGGGTAATTGGGAATTCACCAGAGGGAGAGTGTAGCCATGTCACCTTTGACTACTAGTTTGTTCCCTCCTTGCAATAAGTCCTGGTACAAGCAGGCCTTGCCAGTAGCTGCTAAGGGGTTTTCGCCCTCCGTGGAGCTGCATTTGCGTGACAGCGAGAAGCAGTGACATCAGGCCTGGGCATGACCAATCATGAGCCAGACCTGCTGCCCTCCTTCTGGCAGTAGCTATAGGCAGAACCACCCTAAATTTAGTAGTGTCCTTCCCCCTCTGATGAAGGCAGGTCACTCAACTGGGAGCCTGAGATTGGGGCCTTCCCTTGTGCTCTTCCCTCCGGGGAAGAGTGAGTGTGGACCATACCTCTGCCTCTGCTAGGGAGGTGAGGAAGAACTAGGATGGCTGCTGGTGCCCTTGGCCTGTAGTGACGGTCCAGGCACCATCATTCAGTGAGAACTGAGAGTACTGCATCGGGCAGAAGCCTGCCGTGTAACTGGGCTGTACAGAGTGAATAAACCGTTCCTTTTGTTATATACCTCCTGCCTGGTGCATGACCTTACTGGGGGGAGACGTAATACGTTCTACGTGGGAGATCACCTTCAGCTCCTGGAGCAGATGGAGGAACTGCACTGCTAAAGAGATACACTATGTGGGGTATGAACCCCAGAATCCTGATCCTGTGTCCCCACTACCATCGGCGGATGACTCAGCTCTCCTGTTGCCAGCAGGTATATGCACCATACACCGTAGTAATGGAAAAATCTCCCATCGGGTGGGGGAAACACTGTTACATATATCATAATATATAATTTGTTAATCTAGTAGGCCGTTCATATCCTGTAATGTGGTACATTTTTTGAAGGATACAATTTGCACACCTCATGATCCTCAGTGCGAATGGATCACTCAGAGGAATCATCAGGTAAATGACACTCAAAATGTGTTTGGCATTTATTAGCAAAAAAATTCCTGAGGGACAATTTTCTAATACATTTCTGAAAATCGATCATAGTCTCAAATAATTAAAAATCCCATTATGGGTAAAAATGTAAACCTTTGTTAAGGTGAGAACGTTCAGTTGGTGTTAGCTCAACCCCTGAAATATTAATGCCATTATTGAAAGAATTTATGTTATTTTTTCTTTTGTTTGCGAGACCTTTTCTTTCTTTTTAGTTCTATATTTATTTTTCAATAATATTTTTCATGTACTGTATGTCCGATTGCACCAGTACTTTGGGTGCAGCATGTTACTGCATTGAAGAGCCCATGTTGTTTCTTAATACACAGGGAAATAATGTACTGCACCGACACACTTTATTCGAGCAAATACCCGGTATGTACCTGGCAGATACCTGGAATGCGCCGCTCCTCACCTCTGACAAGCCCCGTTGCGTTTGCCTTCCCAGCCTGGGTTCATGCCTGGCTGACGGGCGGCTGATCTGTTAAATGATAATGATTAGGATTTAATAGGCTGCTCCAGTGCAGGACGAAGAGGTATGGTAGCACTTGGGGAAGCAGGAGTGTTGCTGGGAGTACTGGAGAACGGAACTTGAAAGTTATGGAAGCGAGTGCGCTGACGCTCTGAGCGGCGTACCTGGATACGTTGATCCACTCGGACAGCCAAATCAATGAGGACCTCCAATTGATCCGGCCTGGATTGGTGAGAGAGTTCAACCTTGATGGGATCTGCCAGGCCTTGCCAGAATACGGAGACGAGAGCCTTTTGTCCCCAGTTAGTCTCGGCTGCTAGAGTCTGGAATTCCACAGCATACTGTGTCATCATTCGCCGTCCCTGAGTGATCTGGAGGAGAGAAACAGATGCCATCTCCCGACGAGTGGGAGAATCGAATACTCGTTGAAATTCGGCTTTAAATGCCGGGTAATCTTGGGTAAGGTCAGAACGTCGCTCCCAAACCGGGGAAGCCCAAGCCAGGGCGCTGCCAGTGAGGAAGTTATAAATGTAGGCTACCTTCTTGCGATCAGTATTGTAGAGATGGGGGGCCATTTCAAACTGCACCTCACACTGTTTTATGAAACCCCTATAATCTTGCGGTTCACCTGCATAAGGCTTGGGGGGAGGAATCCTTACATCTGAACTGCTAACTGCGCTTGCGGAGTGGGGGCTTACATCTAGCGGGGTCGCGGTCGGTACCCGGTCTGAGAGTACTGCGACCTGGCGTGTAAGTGCCACAATTTGATCTGCCATGGCCTGGTTTTGCTGAAGCAGATTGGAGAGAAACTGTTGAAGTTCGGTCTGGTCTGCGTCTTGTGGGCTTAAGAGTGTGCAGACTGAGCGTGCTCCGTAACTCGTGTACGCGCGTGAACCGAGCCAGTGGATGGTGCAGGAGTGCGTGCAGGAGGGCGTGGGCGCGCCCGGCGCTGAGCAGAGGAATCGCCGAGGGGAGTGATCCCGCGACGGCGGCAGGGGCGGGGAGCTGTAGAGGCCGGCAAGGCAGGATTGTTTTGTGTGTCCAGGGGCACCCTGCGGGGAGGGAGTGCTCTGTGTGGGGAGCGTGGAGAACGCCGATTCCTGACAGTAACAAGCCTCCATCTTTACATTCATATGGGGGGGAAAGCTTGAATTAAAAAGCAGACCGTACTGAAACAACCGATGGAGGGGGGCTTGGCAGTACCTTGCTTGATATCATACTATCATACTATCATGCGGCCCAATTATGCCAACTTTCCCAATGGCAGATACACCCGGATTTGAAGAGATGGGTTGCGTTGGAGAACAAGGCTTGCTCCCCATTGGAGCTAAACAATTAATTGTGGACCCCAAAAATAGCAAGAAAAAATGCTATACACCCGCCGCTATCCTCAATGACCAATTCATTAGCAATCTGGGATGCCACCAAATTTAGATGTGGACTTACAGCCAAAAATTCTCTGATGACACCTCTCTCGGGGGAAACCCTCATTTTGCTCCAGGTATGCATAGCGCAAACTTTCAAATTTGGAAACATAACAATATAACGAGACTAAAGGATCTGGAGAATAGCAACAAAATCATAACATTTGAACAAATTAGAGAGGATAAAAATATCCCACATACAGAATTTTATAGATACCTCCAGATCAGAACCTTCTACAAGAACTCTAACCCACACCCACCCTTGACAACATTCGAAAAGCTCTGTCTGAGAGAGACAAACACAAAGGGACTTACATCGCAGATGTATAGAGAAGTGGTCGGTTCTAGCGTCAAAGTAACCTACAAATTAGGGTATATGCTAAAGTGGGAAGCGTATCTGGGGGAGACCCTAGAACCAGATGAATGGACTCAAATAGCAACTGCAGCTGCCAAGCTCGATTTGTACAACATTAAAGGAGAACGCATATAAAGTCCTAATGAGGTGGTATCTTACCCCACTTAGACTATCTAAATTTGTAAATGGAAGCTCCCCATTGTGCCCTAGGCAATGTGGAGAATCCGCTGATCTGTTACATATGCTGTGGTCTTGCTCTCGGTTGGTTCCGTTATGGAGTAAGATCAAGGATTGGCTACAGAGGATTTTGGGGCTCGAAATTCCATTCGATCCCGGACTTTTCTTACTTGGCAGAGCCCGACAGTGTATCACAATAATAGATCTCAAACTAATAGCTCATTTTGCTACAGCCGTAAGGTGCGAGATCGCAGCATTATGGAAACAAAGTGAAATTCCTACAATCCCCAAGATTCGGAACAGAATTTGGTACGTATGCCAGATGGAAAAATTAACGAGTTTAGTTAATGACACTGGTGAAAATTTCCTAAAAGTCTGGACACCTTGGCTGGCCCAGACAGACATCCCAGGGGTGGAGAGAACCACAATACTGCTTTAATAATACGTAAATGCGTTCTCCTATGATGCGGTAGTTAACTAGATCCTAGAGGAACACCAGATAATAACTATCTACAAAAAAGATAAACTACTATAGATCTCCATCAAAAATAGCAGTTGAACACAGGGTCCATCGGTATTGAACGAGGTCGTGTCCCCCCATCCCCCCGTCCTCCCCCCCCTCTCCTCCAATGTTATATATTATGTATTATTTGTTGCTTATTTTCATGTTTATGTCACCCTGTTAAATACCGATCAATGTTTGTGTACAGCTATGATGCACATGAGATATTGATATCGCATGACGCAGTACTAGTTATAAGATGTATCAATGCTGTGTTTTCAAAATAAATAAAAACTACAAGTTAAAAAAAAAAAAAAAAAAAAACATGAAAACAAGACAAGCAAACATTATGCAAACAAGTATTTATTATACCTGTATGTATGTCCATCTATAGTTTACATACATATATACAGGTGCAATAAAAGAGCATACAAAACAATTTAATAACATTAAAAATAAACATACAATACATCCAGTGACTGTCCCAGTACGTATGTATGTCCAGTGATATACATAAATTCAGGGCCAATAAATGGAGATACAAAAAAAAATGGATGACATGAAAAAAATGCAAAAAAAACCTGTGAAAGTAAAATAACATACATTTCTTTGGTTTACTTACCATTAGATGAACGTCTCACTGAATCCCGTTGAACCGGATGTGTCGAAGAAATAATCCAACAACAGGAACCAGGTAACCATAACAAAAGAAACCATTACAATCCAAAAGTGTCTGTGTCTTCTATTTGTAATCCATAGCGGGGTTCTTCATCTGTATCTTCTCCGTCTTCATCTGTATATTTTCCGTCTTCTTCTGTTCTTCTTATCTTCATTGGCCACGCCCTGCTGTTCTTCTTCTTCGAGAGGTCCTTCCTCCTCGGCGTCTGGCTTCAAAATGAGACGACATAGGCTTTTATAGGCCTATGACGTCACATTTTCGTCAAATGGTTCCCACGGCCCTGATTGGGCATTGAAAAACGTGGGATTTTGCCAAAACAAAAAAACAATTGATGACATAATTTAAAGGCAATGACGCCAGCCTATCGGAATGGATGTGCTTCATTTGCATTTAAGATGACGTCACCCAAACAAACATGGCCGGCCTCACATGGTACGATAGCCAATCAGAGCGTGGGAACTCAATCCTAACTCTGACTGGCTCTGGTAGACCATGTCACAGAGACTTTGCTTCAGCCAATCAGAGTTGGGATTTCATTCCCACACTCTGATTGGCTACCGTACCATGTGTCGCCGGCCATCTTTGTTTTGATGACGTCATCTTAAAGGGAATTGAAGCTCAGCCATTCTGATTGGCTGGCGTCATTGCCTTTAAATGACGGGTTCCAAAAAAAAAATCCCCCCCCAAATCACATGGTTTTCACGGCCCAAACAGGGCCGTGGGAACCATTTGACAAAAATGTGACGTCATAGGCCTATAAAAGCCTATGTCGTCTCATTTTGAAGCCAGACGCCGAGGAGGGAAGACCTCCCCTCCTAAGAAGAGAAGAAGGGCGTGGCGTAAGAAGACGGAGAAGACGGAGAAGATCCCAAAGAAGAAAAGAAGACACCAACACTGATGAAAATGATTACAAATAGAAGAAAGAAGACACAGACATGGATTGTAATGGTTTTTTTTTTTTATGGTTACCTGTGGATTGGTTCGAGACCTTCCGGTTCCCCTGGATTTCGGTGAGTGGGCATCTAATGGTAAGTAAACAAAAGAAAAGTTTATTATTTTAACTTTTACAGGGTTTTTTTAGATTTTTTATTCATGTGTATTTTTTTTTTAATTCCATTTAATGCCCCTGAATTGATCTATTTCCCTATGGATATACATACATTCAGGGACACTGAATGGGTGTATTGTATGTGATTTTGGGATGAAATGCATTGTTTATTATGCTCTTTTATTGCCCCTGTATGTTATGTATATACATACAGGGATAATACATGATTGTTTTGCTAATGTTTATGTATCTCATGCATTTCTAATGTATTTAGCAATTTATTTATACATTTGTGTGTGTAATGTAATTTTTATTTAGCGACATGTTATTTAAAATGGCTTATTTATGGTACTTAGATTTGAATGATGGTGGTTACTTTCAATTAGAATTATTTTGGCAATGGTTTGGCTTTTGGAATTGAAAAGGGAATTGTATAATTGATTTGTATTGTATTGTAATTGGTTTAGGAAATTGATTGATTGATGGTAAATTTCTTTATGTTGCTTACTTTCTATTTGATTTTGTGGATGGCATTGGTGGTTAGGGGACATTTTTCATATTGTATTTTATTTTGAAATTGATTTTGCTTAGTGTTACATGATGCACAGATTAATTGCGTCATGTACACACTCAATGCAATTGTGTGTCAGTTGATATACATTTGTCTAGCTGCTGGTTTAATTGTAAGATGCAATGTGGTGATTTTCAGATTAAGATTTCATGTTTTTATTTATGCATGTTTTATGTGTTTCATAATGGCCAAATAATCTATTATCCATATCTGGATAATAGTTATTTTGCACATTATTGTACTGTATGTGTTTGGGGGGGGGGGGATTGATGTATTTAATGTATAGGTTAGGTTTATTTTTTTTACATACAGGGTTGGTTCCTTTTGGTCTGTGGGGAACCTCTGGATATCACCTGAGGTCTCCTCGGGCTTTCCACGGGTATCAGGCTGGAGGTGTCCACGGGGGATACCTGCGGGGAAAAACCAGTGGCCCCATGTCTGTTGGGGGCACCGCAGACACGTAGGGACCACCCGTGGGCCAACAGACCCCAGTGGGAACCACCCGAGGCCCCTCAGACACCTGTGGGTCTAACCCGGGGCCCTCCAGACAGCCGCGGGCCTACCCATGGAGACCCCATTGTGGCCATGGTGACCCGCGGAGACCACCTTGTGAACAACGGCGCCTGGTGGGGACCACCCATAGGCCTCCAGACCCTGTTTGAAACATGGTGCTGGGCTACTGTGAGGTCTATGGACACCCATCAGGACCACCGGGGACTCCCGTGGGCCTGGGAATTAACCCTGTATGTAAAATAATAAATCATGTATTTATGGGGGGGCACAGGGGGTGGGTTATTTATAGAATAAATATAATGATGTTTATTGTGGGGCTGTGTATTGTTTTTCTTGTGGGTACTGGGGGTGGGGGAAGGGGGTATTGGCCCCAAAGGTATGTGGGTAGCCCTCCCGCCTGGTTAGTGGATGAGGGTGGTTAGGCCTCATGGGATGGGTAGTGGGGGAGTGTATTTAGGCCACCCGAGTGGTGGGTGAGGGTGGGTTAACTCCTTAATGACTGTAGCGGTTAATGACCGCTAATGTGATTAAGGGGTTAGGGGCTATTTTTATGCTTGTGTATGTATTGCAGCTCCTGATGGACATGGGCAGGATGAAGATGAGGATGAAGATGGCCTTCATCGTGGGTGCCTGGAAAAGGTAAGTGTAATATGTATTTACTGTATTTATTCTAATTTATAAGTATTTAAAATGGGCAAATGCATTATTATCCATATGTGGATAAGAGTAATTTTGCCCATTACTGTATTGTATGTGTTAGGGGGATGTATTTAGTTATAAATATTATTATTTTTTGAGGCGCAACATTGGTATCGCAGGCACCCTGGGACGGCCGTGGGGACCCCCGGACTCCCGCGGGGACCCACGCTTGGTGAGCGGGGTCAGCTGGGGACACCAGCGCGACCCCCGGCCTCCCTCGGGGAAACCCGCCGGGTCAGCCGGGGACACCCGCCAGCCTGTTGTATGGGTTTTACGCATGCAAAAATGTAAACAAAGACATTTTTCTAAGTCCAGCTTTTTTATCACCTGCCTTGAGCTGGCGATATTTTTTGAATGCAACTTTCGCGTACGATAACTTTGCGTAGCTTAGTGAATCCCGGAGAAGGGCAGCATTGAACGCAAACAGGTTATCGTACGAACAAAGTTGGACTTCGAAAAATTTCCAGGAAAAAGTCACTTTAAGAACGCAATTTGCCTGTTTGCGTGGCTTAGTGAATCGTGTTCGGCGGAACATCACGTTCTAAGAGCACTTTGCGCTCTTAAAACGACTTAATGGAGCTTAGTGCATAGCCCCCATAGTCTTTCAAACAGCATTTAGATTTAGAAACAGTGTAGGCCTATTCACTTAACAGTGATAAAATCAATGCATTCCCGATCGACTTTGCAATGTTTTATTGCGCTATAAAGCATGTGGGTCAAAACGGTATTCACTAAGAAAAAATAGCTTTATTGTAAAGTTCAGTAAAAAAAATGCAGCATCAAATGACTTGTTTTTTTCTAAGTGCTATCATGCTATATCCTATCGATTGGCAACTGATTGTTTCAACCGCAGCCTGGATATTGAATGATATGAATTAATTTAATAAAGCTATCCTAACTACATATGTAACGAACATATTTATGCCAATGAAGGAATCACCTTAAACAATGTATTCTATTTTCTAATATTTTTAAGAATGTATTTTTTAATTATTCCTTTTTAAATTGTATCACATATTTTTGTGAATAATCTGTTTTTTGTGAATAATCTGTTTTTTGTGAATAATCTGGATCTGTATTAGTTAACTGACAAGTTATATTTATTTTAAAGTATTATCTTGTGACTAAGTGATTGCCCTTTAAAGAGCATTGGGCACCCTGTAGGAAGATTCTATGAAGGAGTATCCATTAGTACTTTTACATATAAGTATACTGTATATTGCATTCACTTTTTTAACTTTCACGACGGGTGTATGTAACCACCCGTCTATGTATTGTAGAACTTAAAGCACGAACATAACAAGAGGTGAATGTGTACACCATATGCCATCCGACTTAAGAAGAACTATGAGAGGCACTACTTGAATCACGGAAGGAGAACACACATAGCGCAGGCGCATAACGCCACATGTAACACACGCCTTCAATTACGAAGGCGCAACCCACAACCGTCATACCGAGCGCCGCAGGCAGGATGCGCGCGCATCCTAGAAGATGGTGGCACCCCGCCGCGCAGGAAGATGCGGTTTTAATTGACTGTGACAGAGGATAAGGCTGGGTCTATTTAAGGGAACTAAAACTCAGCCTTCCCACTTTCTAAGAGCCTGAGGAAGCCCTGTTTAGGGCGAAACGCGTAGCTCTATATCGACCACTGCCTGCAGCAATCAGAGAGGAGCCAGAGGTGCCGTGGGATCTCTTCACCCGGACGCGGAGCTAAGAGTTTTTTTTGCCCAACCAACCATCTTTTGACTCCCCTAGCTGCTAGTTCATCACCCTCCGAGAAGCAGTAGCTGCTCCTTGGTTTTAACCATAAAGTATTTTTATCTGTTTTACTCATTCATTTGTCATTAGTGTATGCCCAATAAAGATTATTACCTCAGTGCTTAGTGTCCTATAGTTTATCTATAATTAGATCTGGCCCCCAGGAGTTTTCTACCTTAAAGATACCTCTACGAGTGTGCGCTCACACTAGGCCGTGTGAGTATCTTGATATATATATCTACATTTATTTACCCTTTGTCATTGTCATATATGGGAACACCTGTGTGTGTTTGTACATTTTCCTGAAGACCTGTATGGACGCAGGTGCTTGAAAGACACGGATATAGGATATCACTCACATTAGGCCGTGTGAGTGGATAATTATCATTTAATTATCATTCGTATATCCCCAAAGATACTGTTGCAGCACCCCCCCTTGTACTGAAGCTGATCTATATCTATATGTATCTAACTGCCTTTCCATTTATGTTTATACCTATATGAGAGGAGAATCACTGCGACGAATCCATCCATCTAAACGACAAGCACCAAGGATGCAGCAAGAAGAAAAGTCAAGAAAAGGAGAAAGGAATAACATCCCCCAGAAGTAAGACACGACCGTTAAAGAAACCTTGATGGGAAACAACTTACACAAGGCAGTGTAAGTCATTCTTTTATTGATTTTATTTATCAATTATAGACACACCTACCCTTATACGCCAACTCCCTATCCAAGGGGTTGCCTATCTCTCCCTGAGGGTTCATTATAGGAGCAAGCGCCCCATTGAATATAAGCGAGAGAAAATACATTCCAAACTCATCTTTCCTCAAACTGTGCTCCCCCATCTCCTCTTGGGCTTGGAAATGCATCAGTACATAGCCCAGGGAATCCGTGGGTAGTATACTTGACTTCGGCATGGGAGCCTTGGAATCTGCCGTAGATACAACAGGCTCTGGAAGAGGATTAATGTGCAGGAAACTTGTCTCTGCCGTGGAGCCCCCATAATCTGCAGAAGAAGCACCAGTCACTGAATGGCAATCAGAAAGAAGTACAGTACATCCGTCCCCACAGCGAGATAAGTGAAATAAGGGGTACCTCAAATACTGCGGAAGATCATGAGACTTAAACTTGCCTTTGGAGTAGAAGTCCCAGACTCATGAAGGGTTGCATAAGGTACTGCAGAGAACATAAGGTACTGTACAGTGAGGGGAAAGCTATCCTTTGATGTGGGGAAGTTTACGGTTAGAAACAAAGATGGGGTTATCCAACATTGCATGGAACCCAGCAGTAGGGGTACTTGCCTTGGAAAAAGCAGAACTAGGTAGCAGAGTCTGAGCATGGAAAGAAGCAAGTAACAGCAGTTCACACACCTGAGTCCCAGGTACAGACAGTGCGTGTGTAATTAATGAGACTTCACTATCAGAGAGCATCCTGTGTGCTGCAAACACTACAGAGCTGGCACTATCAGAGGACAGCCTGAGTGCTGCAAACACTGCAGAAGTGGCACTATCAGAGAGCAGCCTGAGTGATGAAAACTCTGAACCTGCACAAGAGCCAGCAAACTGCACCAAGAAAGAACAATCTTTGCACAGTGCAGGGGAGGGAGTAATGAGAGGAGCTGCAGCTGTTACCTATGCAGCATCAGGGAGCTTGAACACTACAGAGGTGATTCCTGCCACAGATGGAGCAGCCTGCAGCAGCAGTGGAGGAGATAGGTCACTATTAGGCACAGACGGTGCAGCACAGATGAGCATCCCAGGAGAATCTGGAGAGAGGCCAGAGAGAGCAGGAGGGAAGAGCATAGGGTCTGCATGGAGAGGTGCTGGGACCAGTCCAGGGTCTAGCAGTTACCCCCAGTTTCCAAGCCCCACAGCCAAGCGGATAAATGGTGAGACTGCGATATAAAGGTACTGGGGAAATCCCTGATAAATGCTTTATTGGCAGAGACCTTCTGAAAGAATCTATGGGGTTTCAGGCTTCAGACATTGTTGCTTTTATACACACCCCAGATAACAGGGAGTATGGTGTAAGCTTCAAAAGGGGTAATCTGTTAGAAGCTTTTTTTGGCATAGATTTGAGGACTTGAAACTCACAGACCTGTGGAAAGACTTTGTGGCCATTCCTGTGAGTTCTCCAGCAACTAAATTAGTGACCATTATTTTTCGCAATGAGGCTTTTGCTAAGTAGGACATTATATATTGGTTACAGAGACTATGTACTTTACTTTCTGATTTGGAAAAAATAGAGGAGGACATCTGGAAAGGAGGGTGGGTGTGGACGGGGGGCTGGAGGTGTAACGTCAAACTGTGGGAGAAATATGGGATTGCTCATCATCTCCCAAATTCCCTCTTTATTGGGGGGGGACAGGAGGGTCTGTTTCTAAAGTGGCCAGCCCAGACTTTGCTTCAAATGTGGATCTAACAGACATTTCAGTGCAAGCTGTGACAAAATTAGGTGCAGTCAGTGTGGGGTTCTGGGGCATAACCGTTCTGTCTGTCCTAATGTTTTTTTGCGTAATTTGTGCGGGGGACAGGGTAATTCATTTAGGGAGTGTCCTGATGCAGTGAACAATAATGCCCCCCAGGATAGCGAGACAGCCCTAGCAGAGGAGACCCCTGTAGTGGAGGACACCCATGTATTTGTTCAGCCCTCAAATTTGTTGCGAGATACTGGGATAAATGCATTTGGGAATAGATCTCCAGTGTCATGTGATGCCCCTGCTAATAAAGTGAGTACTGGTATGGAGATATCCTCAGAGCATGAGGGTGAGCAGGAGCCAACAGGGACCGGAGTGGTGAAGCATCCATCAGGGGCAGGATGGGAGTATGCAGCTTCACGAAAAAAAAAAAAGGCCAGGGGAAAAAGCCATCATGTGGAGATATCGGGGATCCCCACCTCGAATGCTTTTGATGTACTGACCGTGGGGGGGCATTATGGAGGAGGGGGAAAAACACCAGAGGCTCCAAAAAGTGAGGGAGAGGAGGAGCAAATAGAAAATTCTGTAAGGAAAAAGATGTATCTGCCCACTGACCCCAAGCAGCCTATTCTGGTGACACAGATAATAGTAACAGTATTATGTCTAACATTTCCTGTGTTATTGCAGAGTGGGACAATGTGACTATTTTATATTTTGGATTTGTGTATTCCCCCCCCCCCTTTTGTGTAGAATGTAATATTTGATGTCTTTGTATTGTATATATGTTGCCTATATTTCAACAAATAAAATTGCTGAGAAGTGAAGCTAAAGAAAAGAAAAGTTTGTCTACAGAGAAAGAGATGAAAATGAAGACAGTGATAAGTAAAATAAAGAAACAGAAGAGAAAGTTGGTGGAGCACAGAGCCAGGAAACTAGAAGAAAACATGAGCAGTGAGCCAGAGGAAGGCACTTGTATGACTTCAGATGAGGTACCTGAGAGCCCCAATCCCAAGGCACAGGGGCTGAGCAGCTCTCTTGAGAGAGGCCCAGAGATCTACCTGAGAGAGGAGATGAAGGATCGCACAGTATATAACCCCCACAGTGTCCATAGGATCCAATACTACTCCCCAGGGAGCAGCAGCTGCAGCACAGGGTGGGTCTCCCAAACACAGCCCCCTGAGACAGGCAGAGCAGAAATGGAGTCTGAGCAAGGAGAGAAGCAAGTAATAGCAACTCACACACCTGAGCATGAAGTCCCAGGTACAGAGTGTGTGTGTGTGTGTGTACATATGTATAATTAGAACAAGTAAAATCAATTTCTAAATATTTTGAGGACCCCATCGATGTCCAAAGAGTAACATGCAAACTATATATTGAAACAACATAACTGATGTTCTGAATGTGCTTGATATTATTGATGATGTGAATACAATTAATAAGTGGAATATGACAAGCTGAATCAATAGACAAACAGCACTACAAGGTGCATAGTAATTAAATATAAGGATTAATTGCATTCAGACATTCTAGAGAGTATATTTGAATAGAACTATTTATATGTTTAGTAGAGTCAGATCTATTGCACTTGATTATTAGTGACATCTCAACTAGGGAGAACACAATTGAATGAACCATAGTATATGGACAGCTATATAAATTAGCAATAAACATTTTCGTTTAAATCAATGACACCCAACAAAACAGCAAGTAGTTACCTGGTATGTTATCAGGGTATTAACCCATTATTGGAATGTCAGTGGGGAGTCAGAGGAAGTAGATGAGATGGATCCAAAAGCAAGGACAGATAAAACGAAGGCGACAGTGACTTAAACTAATATGAAAGTATTAAGCAATTTAATATGAGTGCTGTGTTCTAATAAATATGAAAATGGATTATGTGTTGTGTGCATCAATGTGAATAATAGATAATAAAGTGTATGTGAGTGATGTGAAAAACAAAATAATGTAAATAGTGAATTATGTATATACTAAAATATATGTAATGAATTGAAAATAATGAAATAAATATATAATATATAAAAAAATATAATAAAAATAAAATAAAAATGAAAAATAAATGTAATTGAAAATGGAAATGAAAATGAAAATAAAAATAAAAATAAAAATAAAAATAAATATAAAAAGTGAATAAAAAATGTAAAAAATGTATAAATAAAATAAAATAAAAATAAAAATAAATAAAGAATAAAATGAATCAAAAACTAATATAGAATATTGACCATTTGTAGAGATGAATCGTGACAGACACGAAAGTTGACTGACCCCTTGAATAAGTGAATAGGAACACAATGACCAGACAGAAGACCATAGCCCAGAGG
>WSYH01012856.1:0-17993 GCA_036426205.1 Ascaphus truei
GGTAATGCAGATCCATGTAAATATGACACACCACTTACTTAAGTCAATTGAATGTTCACACAAAACCAATTTATCATATTGAAACATTTTTGACAGTAATACCAATTTTGTGTATACTAGTACCTACTGAGATGTGGTTGTGGAGCGGATACCTAGGCCGAACCATTAGGCCCGTAAAAAGTTCGAAAAATGAACACATTAGAAGTATAAAAATTCGATGGATAGATTTCCAGGTCGACGCCACGTCACCAGCTGTCCCCTGGGAACACTTACCCCTTTACCTATAGCGCTATAGAACACATATATGCCAATATTAGGGGGGAGATGGAAGCTTTACTAACGCAGAGAGATGCAATGGAGTATGCCTTAGGTTAGGACTAGCACCCAAGGGCATAAACCAGATGGGAACTTAAACATTTTTGAACTAAGTTAACATGATAATTTTTTCCATCTATTGTTATTTTTATTTAGTTCAATTACTAATAAATTTGTTGTTATGACTACGCTTTTATATTATAAAGATAGAAGTTGTCCTTCCCCCCCCTTCTTCTTCCCTACCACCCCCTCCCTTGTGTATCCTTTTCAATTATTTTGATTCGTTCACCAAATATTTAACAATATGATCTATCTATGATTATTAGTGGACGAGGCTAATGTTTATCCGTTGCCAAATTTATACCTTCATATTATGGACATATGAAAATTATGTTATTTAATTAATTTGACCAATATCCCATATGCCCCATTATGCATTTATTTATTTGTCATATACATGTCATGTTTTTCTTGTTTTGTCATACCTGCGTTTGGTCACTAAACACATGGGTACTAGACTATAAGCATATATCATGAATTTACCCAATGTTTACTGTGATTTATGTACAGGTAAACCCCGTTATAACGCACCTCGTTATACCGCGATTCGGTTATAACGCGGTTTTCTCGTGGCTCCCGTTAAAAAAAATTTTTTTTTGCACACTGCACACACTGCACACACTCTCACTAACACACACTGCCTACTGGACACACACACTGCTCACACTGCTCACACTGCACACACTGCACACTGCACACAAACTGCTCATTGCTCACATGAACACTGCAACACACACTGTGCGCATTGCTCACAGGCAAACACTGCACACACTGCAACAACTGACACAACGTGCACACATGCACACCCGCTTGCATTCACACTGACACCACACTGCACAACTGGCACACCACACTCAAAGAACATAATGCATTTGGGGGAATCCCTGCTCTATCTGTTCCCGTGTCCTCTGAGCTGTTCCCGGGATTCTATTGCAACCTAGTGGTTAAATCCAATGTGGGGTGATGACCACTTGGATGGTAGCTCAGAGGACGGTCTTACACATCTGCTGGACTGGTGGGTGGCTGGCAATCTCACTCCGTTGCGACGATCCCGGCAGTGACGTTCAGATGTTGACTGGCCACCGCCTGACAACTTCCTCCAGCTAAGGAAGGATTTCCTGGGCCAGCAGGTGGTGATTAGCACTCGACATGACAGAGCATTCCGTGGAATGTAATATAGTTTATTTTGAGAGACTGTACACCATCAGAAGAATGAAGAAGGACATGTGATGTAAATATATGATATGTGCAATAAATGGTAAAACTCGACTCTCTCGTTCGTTTTAATTTCAGTACAGCAGCAACAGACACAGTTGACGCCGCACCGCAAAACACCCCCGGGGGCTGGGAGGGAGGGGGCTGGAGAGGGAGAGGAAGGAGGGCTGGGAGGAGAGGGGAGTGGGGCGGGAGGAAGAGGGGAGGAGCGGAATGAATCGCCGCCCATTTTTAAAAAAACTTTTATTTATTATTTTAATTAACTTCCTCCTCTCAACTCCCTCCCTCCGCCGAAGGCGCGCGGCGGGCCATTTTAAAAAAAAATTAGCGGACCCCAGTACTAACGCGGGTGGTCTTGGGGGTGGACCCGAGGACCCGCGTTATAACGGGGTTACCGGTATACCACTATGGAGATATCTTATTTAATACTATGTCTCCTTCAATCAATCAGCCATAATAGGAACACCAATTCAGCGAATTGATAGAATATATGTGTCTATTGTTTGTTTAGTTTACCAGTATCTGTTTGTTTACATTTTGGCCGTACTCGCAGTCAAATGGGAAAGCCTCACCCGCATCAGACGCACCCTCTCAATCTAGAGCTCTGATTGGGAGCGGATTCAACCAATAGCATGTTGAACTTTGATTTTAGCGCCAAAAATCTCGCGACATCAGTGAGTTGTGGGCGGGGAATCCCTTTATAACTGCGAGTATGTGAGACGCGATTGTACTCTTTGATAAGCGGCGCTTTAGCCTGAAAGCGTTCAGAGTGTGTTTGCCTTCCCCCTCTACACAGTGTTTCAAAAATTTTGTTTTAACTCATATTTTTGGTACTGGTACCCCTCCTTTCTGTGGCACCGCTGCAATCTTGGATTCTCTACTTTGCCTTATACAAACACTGCGTGATGCGCACCCAATGGAGAAGTGGATGGCAAGTGAATATTGTTTCTTCCCTTGTCTACCCAGGGGGACGTTGTTGACCAGGAACAGTGCTGCAGGTAAGATCAACGAAAGTCAGGTGAAGCAATATCAGGATTGTTTGATATTATATCTATATTGTCTTCAACCACATGGACATTACATGTTATTTTACTCTTACTGCTATCAAGGCACTGGATCCAATCCACAGACAGTTATTTCACCTCTCCCCCAAACTGGCTATATTTTGATATGTTTGCCTTTATATGTATCCACATTGCTGAAGCACTATATTTGGATTTTTATCCTTGTTTTCCTATGTCTATAACAGGACCAGCTTTCCAAATGTCAAGTTGAATGTGTGAATGAAACCATTTCTGTGAATATTAGACCGCATGTATTTGACTCCTGCTAATGCTTATCTGCACGAAGTTGTGTATGTGAAAAAGACAAGCCACTGAAATTCCATTTTTTGGGAAGCACTTGCTGATGGCATTACAATTACTAACTACAGTATGTTTCTCAAAGACCTTTGTCTTTGAACTTCCAGTCTCTAATAAGTTACAAAATGCAGGGGGAGTTGTCCTAAATGTCCAATCAAAGAGCCATGCAATTTTGCCCCCTTGCTGGTTACATCCTAGAATGTCATTATGCTCTCAGCTGTTCTATTGTGTCCTAACAAGTGTATTGTATCTTGGTATACCTGTTAGATTAGTTGTCCACACACAATCTGACAATACAAATGCAAACAGATTAGCGGCGGTTGGGGGTAGAAAGCACATGAGGCAATGATCACACTATACTTTTAGCTTTGTTTAACGTGTATCAGAAACATTTGAAGTCGCATACACACAAACATATTGCCAAAACAAGAAATTTTTATGACAAGCCAACCTGAAGAAGTAGATGGGTGTAATGTCAATGACTTTGAAGCATGTGAACTTTGTTCAAATCTTAGGGCTGTTTATATATGTGTGCGGCCGTGCGCAGCGCTTGCCTATGCAAAGGCGCGTGCACCTGCCGCACATGTTTGTGTGTGTGTGTGTTTTCAAATAAATAATCCTTTAATACTTTTTTTAATAACATTGACACACACACACACCTTACTACTTTTCAGCGGCGAGAGTAGCGGCGCAAAAATCATTTCTTTTTCTCATCTTCCCCCCTGTCGGCCGGTTTCCACTCTCCCTGCCGTGTGCGCGCGGCGCCCATTATAGAAAGGCTGACCCAACTAAAAACATGCCGCGCACACGGCACGCAAGCGCAGGCATATGGAACGGGCCTTAGGTCAGTTTTTCTTGTGACCTTGGAAAGCACTTTATTCTCCCTGTGCCTAGGCACACCAAATTAGATTGTAAGCTCTATGGGCAGGGACTCATTGTGCCTGCAATAGTCTATGTACAGCACATATATATAATCCACTCTTACCGTGCACCCCAAAACTAGAAACAGTCTACCGGAGACTCTCACTGCCGCCACCAGTCTAAGTTCTTTCAAAACTAAAGTGTCTCACATTAATCTGGTCTGTAACGTTACATACGCCTATTAATTATATTATACTCTAACTGTACATGCTATGTCTGTATATAAGTTGTTATAAACCCTTTTCACTTAATGTAAACATGTTTTTAACCATGTATTTGTCATTATAACTCTGCCCAGGAAATACTTGAAAACAAGAGGTAATTCTCAGTGTATTACTTCCTGGTAAAATATTTGTTTAAATAATAACAATGTCAGCGCGGTATAAGAAATAGTAATATATCATATCATTAATAAAAACAACCAAGAAAGTTTGTATACCATGTTTGGTTAAGTATTCTGTGATTTACCTAGGTACTGTATGTATATAAATAAATAAAAAATATATCAAATGCCAGCAAGCTGCACAGCACTTACCAAAATAGACATCGAAGTACAGTGATTTTATAACATGATCGGAAAAGAAATCTCAGCCCCAGAGACAACATCTTCCTAGAGTATTCCAAAGCATTAATATATCTGAGAAAAGGTTTCCCAGAGTCACTAGTTTTCAACCTCCTATCATCCAGGGGATTAAATAGAACGTCACAAATGTTCCAAAAAATGTAATATAATTGCAGCACTTTTTTTTATTGGATTTTTAAACAAAATTAGAAATCATTTCAAAATGAACGTTCAAACTATAATATTGTAAAGATATGCAAATTATGGAGTATACATACATACAGTACATATTTTGTTTTGTATTTAGGTATGCTGAGGTTCCATGGAGTCAAGATATTTGTAAAACGCTTTCCGTTTCTTAAAAGGTTAAATCTTTGCTGAAAGCAATCATCATCTCGTTGTCTTTGACAATTGCTGCGCGTTATGCAGGGCCCATGTTAGGTCCCAGATGTTGAGAACGTGACGTACAATGTTGCTGTGACGGAAAATACTGATAAGGAACACATTTCTTATACTGTTTTTTAACCCTGGCCCTAATCTCACCATACAAAGTACAGGAAAGATAACATGCTGTACCCGGGAGTATGTTTCCATTCCTTCACAGGTCACCAAACCTGCTTTGTTCACTATTATGTCACACAGCGGGTACGGGAACATTGGGTGGATTGTTTTTTTTTATTTGCTGCTGATGTGCTTTCTGTTTTTTTTTAGCCAAGCTGTGGTGGTAGATAAAACCATGTATGTGTCTGGGCAACTGGGAATGGATCCAGTAAGCGGACAGCTTGTGGCTGGTGGGATTAAGAATGAGGCGACGCAGGTAAATAAATAAACTTATTCACGCTGCTATAAAACAATACTGACTTCTTTCATTAAATATTTTTTTCATGTGGAAAACCATGAACAAACAACTAATAAAAAAAAAAAAAGATAAAATCAACAAAGAAAAAAGAGGTGACAAACATGAGAATGTGACTTAGAGCAAAAAAATTAGCACTGCTTAAGCATGTTGTGTCATGGAGCCTGAGGCAGGACTCCTTTGTCTTTCCACCAAAAGCTCCTTTATAAACATCTAAGGGCAGGTCAAGACGTGCAGGCCGTGCTGAGGCGTGGGACGCCCCGAGCTGAGCCCATGCACCATCAATGAGGATGCCTTGAGAGGGGGCTCAGCGAGGCGTCCGCAGGCGTGTGACGAGTTGGAGGTTTCAGCCCGAGGCGCCAAGCTGTTTTTCAGCGAGCTTGTCGTGTCCGATGAAAACCTTCCAATCGCAGCCAGCAGTGTGGTTCGAAGTCATGTGCGCTCGTGGGTCGAACGTCAGTGCGTCGCGGGCGATTGTGGCCAGCGGACTCAATGCTCCGTCCTCCCAACCACCTCCCCCGCCGGCTCCGATCGCAGCCGCCTGGCTCGCCTGTATTGGGCATGAAATGCCCAGATTTCAGCAGGCGAGCCTCAGCGTCAGCGCAGGGTCGGATAGCATCACCCTCTATGGCCTGGCCTAACGAGATATTCACATCCTACATGCAGCTTCTTGGGAAATAAATTGGCCTCATGTACGTACGACCCCCTGTAGCACGCGACCTGCATACGGAACAAGGGTTAATACCGACGCTCGCAAGCGCACCCACTCTCACCTCCGACAAAGTCCGTCATCAAATGGACGATCCCCTTACAGTATCAAGGATCAATACACAAACCTGGCAAGCTGCCCACTCTTCACCCCCTCAAGGGTCCCTCAAATGAGTTGTATTCTCTCAAAGCCGTCCCAATATACCACCGCCACCACCTGAGGTTATGCAGATATGATGAAGGATCTTAGACATAAACATCTGCCCGGGCCTCAGGTTCCTGTTTATATAAAAAAAACTATGCACTTTAACACAAAATCAGCTGTAGTAACATGTGCCTGAGTTTAGCAAGTTATTCTCTCCAGCGTGCCCAAGTTCATTCAGAGCCCAAAGCACTTCTTATAAAGGGTTAATATATATAAACAATACAGTGCTTAACTTACAGAAAAGGATATTAAAAATAAACATACAATTCAATTACAAGATAAGGCAGAACAGCTTCTTAAAATAAAAGGGTAAAAAAGAAAATCCTTATACAGTACCTTACCCAATGCTATGGATTTTCCCCAGAGAGGCACTGGTTCAGAAGATGAGATCTGCCATGTATCCAAGCATGCCCTAGTCAGATCTGCCCAGTAAAACTGGGCCCAGACTAGAGATACAATATTTTCATACAGCCCACCCCTTTGACAGAATACTTTGAATTCAGAGCAGACAAGAAACAGTCCTGCTCAGTTTCAAACCCGCATTGGTATTTTGTACACAAGTGTAGCTCATTAAACCCCTCAAGCAACCAAAGGGATTAAAAATACCCAATACCTCATGACATTATCATGACAGCCTCAGACAAGGGAACTAGTTGCGAATCGTTCATTAAGTGATCCATGAGGTTTTGCTTCCTCAGGCACATCACAGACCTGTCCTCTTCCATCTTCTTTTTCCAATGGTGGTTTACATTGGAGCGTTAAGGAGAAGGTTGTATGGTTCCAGAAGTCATACGCAGAGGGATTAGTGAGCTGCAGACTGATACTGCCAATTTGATAAATGACATCAGAGGCCCAATATGTCTACCTTCTAACCCAGGAGGAGAAAGTACGGGTGTCACAACCATGTTATTTTAGAATTAATTTTGTATAGCTCCTACAGAGTAGGACCAGGAGGTCTAAGCATATTTTAAACATAATAATTTGTAAACTTCTGAAGTTTGTTCTCCTAATGACGGCTTTATGCTTCAAAGAGTATAAACTAGTTCCTATAGTATCAACGGACACATTGAGGACATTTCATTTTTATTACAGGTCTGCGAGAGCTTAATTGTGCTTCCTACATAAACAGTAAAATATTAGCTGCAGTAAAACTAAACTTTTTTTTTTTTTCCAGGCTTTAGTGAACATGGGTGAAATCCTGAAAGTAGCAGGATGTAGTTATAGTAATGGTAAGTTTAGTGCATGTTTTTACTTAACCAAAGCTGCTAAATATCTAGTAAGTGCCAGGTGACTGACATGAGTTCATTAGAACAGTCATGTAGACCAATAAGAGTCTCATCGTCCTTAGCATATTTGCTGGAGTTTGTTCCCGCTTGTTACATACAGTATGTAGTTATATAGCACCCACGGCTCTATTCTGCACTTTACAAGAGAGAGACTACAATAATACAAGACAATAAGTGCAACAAACAAGATCAGACAATCGGAAAGAGAAAACCATGCCACAGAGAGCTTACAATCTACTTGATATGTTGGGAGATTTACAGCAGGTGAGGGAATAAGTGCAGTTGATGGCAGTGCTTGGCCACAATGGTTGGTAGGAGTGACTGTGGGTGTGAGACATTAGCCATGAAACCAGGCTATTGGGATGTTTTAATTTAAGAGGCGATTGTCACGTGTGGCACACCTACGAGCACGTGACCTGCATATGGGACAAGGGTTAATACACAGCTAACTAGCTGACCCAATTTCCAACTTCCGTAAAGGTCCCTCAAATGCGTACCATCTCCCCTCACTCTGTCCCAATATACCAGTTGTCACAGACAGCACACTTGTGAGCATGTGACTTTTATATACAGTATACAACCAGGGTTAATACACACGGCTACTCTAGCCAACTCACCTTTCTCCTGTGCAAGGTACTTTCAATGAGTTAATATTTACCCTTTACTTTGTTGCACTAATACCTGCTGCCACCACCCAAGAAATGTGCAAATTATGTATCTATTTCCCAGGTTCTACGGTCCCTGTTTTATTATAGGAAAAAAAAACTATGCACTTAACAAACACAATTGTTGTATCAAAATGTGTCGGAAAATGTACTTTACTCTATACAAAGCGTGCAAACGGTTAATTCAGAGCCCAAACCATCACTTATTAAAGTTTAGTATGTATGTATGTCAGTCATAGGTCCTTTCCTGGAGTAGAAAAGAATTCACATGTTCTGATTCCAAAACACACACCTGTTGAATTCTAACTCATAATTGAAAAATAGGGCTTTATATGCTAACTTCCCTTCATTGAGAACAACATACAGTAAGTCCACTCCTGTCTTAAATCAGCTACTTGGTTAATATTTACGACATGAAAGAAGTAGAAAAAAATAGCTTTTCTTGACGTTTAAAGTCTGACTCAATATATAAAAGGTCTCATAACTTTATTTCTCCAACACTTTAGACACGAGTCATATCAATAGGTTCAGGCAAGTTTTCTGGAAGTAACAATACTCATTTTGACCGACTTGCTCCTATGTTTGAGCGACACATGGATATCTGTCCCTTGCCATCTCCTAAACGTGAAGGGGTTGACCTTATTGCACGTGTCTATTTGCAACAACTATAAATATCTAAATGTTATTCTTCAGAATAGATGTCATCCCATGATATCCTCATTTTTAATATAGCCCTCAAAAAGGGAAAATCAGCTTAGAAGCTTCCAACTCTGTAATAGGAGAAAACGACTCAAAAGTGGAATAAGGAGGTTTAGATAGAAGCAGAGAGGAGGTGGAAGGGACAGAAGGAATGGATAGCATCCACCTTGCCTTTTTAAAGTAGTTGGCAAAGGCTTCAGGGGAAGTTTGTGGAGGGAATCAAATACAGAGAAAAGACGGTTATGGGTTGGATTTGAGAGTGTTGAGTGAGGAAAAAAGTCGTTTGTTTGGCCTTGTGAGAGCAGAGTTAAAACAGGCTGATATTCTGCACTAAAAGTTTCTCCTCTCCCGAGTTGAGATTTCCTCAGAGGAGCAAGTGTGAAGGAAGCGTGTATGAATTTAACAACAAGGCCGTGGTTTTGAGGGGACAGGTGTGACGGCGTTGAGAGAGCATTAGATCGAGAGAGATTGAGAGATATTGAGTGAGAAGAGATTAACATACAGGGTAGAAGTCAATGGAGCGAAAGTCTTGAGAGTAGTGAAGAGAACAGGTAGGAGGGAGTGAAAGGAATGAGTGGTGGTGAATGATAGGTGATGGTCATCAAAGGGGAGGGAGAGACAGAGATATCAGAATGGGAACAGTTTTTTATTAAGTTTAGGGCTAAACAGCGATCCCAAAAGCATGTTTGTTGAATTCTGATTTCATAAACTCCAGGGCAAGCCCTACATACTGTACCAATCTTCTCTCATTGAAAATCACATAGCTCACCCCGGTCGTAAATAGCTGCTAGGTTGACTGTTTTACGACCAGAAGAAAAAATAACTCCTAAAAAGAGTTAATTTCCTGCCTCAATATATAAACACACTCGAACTAATTTCTCTAATACTTACACACATGAGTCATATCAATAGATTGGGCATTTTTATGACGATGTAAGAGTCATTTTTGACCATTTGCTCCTAAATTTGTATGACAAATGGAGATTCTGGTCCTTGGACATCCCACTTGCAGTGTTGTGGTCTCATTACATGCCGACTCTCTGCGATTATGATATCTGACGTTTTTTTTTTATAGCTCTAGCGTTAGAGGCTGATCACCGGATATATCCTATTTCTTATAAATTAACTCTTTGGTTGAATATTTTCTTACGGGCCACGGGCGCCCCTGAACCTGCAGAACCCTCCAGAGAATTCCTTTGAAAGCAACTTTAAGGGTCCTGTTATAAAGATGTTAAGGAGCCATATTTTAATCCCATCTCTGGCCAAACCGCCCTTATCTCGAGACTATCGGCCCATACAAATATCTTGTACTTTTAGTGGACCATAAGTGATAGACCACCAATATTAAGCACTCTTTGAAGCTCTGGACAGACCCAGAAGAGTCTTGATCCTGTCATTAACCAATATATTGGGGTTTTAAAAAAAAAAAAAATAATAAACATTAAACGGACCCTTAACCACATTAACCCTGGTAAGCACCAAATTGATTAAAATACATTATTCCCCACCATTTTCCTTAGTTTAATGAATTCTGCTTAAAAAGGAAACGTCATTAGAGATGCTTAGCGTTTTTCTTTAAGGTACTCTCCTTATCCTTCATAGATAAGAAAGTGAAAGGAAGTTGGGGATTTGGTATACAGTAGGTTATCAGGGACGAGTGAGAGTGTATGTCTTTATGATGGTTGGAATGACTAGATAAGAGGTGTCGTGAATAAACAGCGGAAAGGAATAGGTGTGTTTTTTTAGCATGCTTTTTTCTTGTGTCTTATGTAAGTTAAGATGTCGAATGCTGGCAAGCATTTTGCCATTTGTTTTTTTTTTCCTATTTGTAACACCTTTACTGGTTAAAAAAATGCTATCAAATAATTTTTTAACATGTAACATGCTGATCATGAAGATACAGCAGATTAATACATGATCTAATGTATATGTAATTGATCTATATAATAAGATAAACCAAAACTCCTATTTATTTGACTTTATTGCAGCTGATTTAACATTTTGGTGAAAAATGTGACCAGGAAAACAATAAAACAGTTATACAACATGTGAAATCCCCTCAAAACATTTCCTGGGCTGTTTACAAGAATATTATCATTACTGGGGCTTGAACTCTGTTGGCGTCAAATTCTCCAAAATGCCTTCAGCGTTGGAAGCTTAGCACTGAAAGGGTTACATATTAATTAACAATGTAAAAGCAATGTGTCTTTCTAATTTACATCTGCCTGTATTTTAGTGTGTGAAAACAACGGTCTCTACTTGCGGACATTAACGACTTCAATGATATGAACGAAGTTTACAAGCAGTGTAAGTACTTCTAATTGAATGTGAAGACTATATATTTGAACATTGTTTAAATTCTTTTGCAAGAAGCTGCCGACATATGTACAGTTTAGTTTTCACAAATTAGTAAACTTCTTCTAAAACACACCATGTTTTACAAATATCTGGGTAAGACTAAAAAGACTTTCAAGGGGCGGCTTGAATTGCTCCAAAATTCTTCTTCATGTGACTCTTGTGTGGTATTCTCATAACGGGAATCTCCACTCTCAAAACAACTTGTTTGTTAAAGCATTTCTTTATGGTTTGCGGTTAAAACAATCAATCATTTCAATATTTCTAACACTATGTGTTTCTGTGGTCTTGGAACATTGGTATTATGTTGCAAACAATTTATTTAATTGTTAGGATACACTATCCTCAGTGAGCCCAAACTTCAAGCAGAACCAATAGCGAATAAATAGGCGAGCTGGCATCTTCTTGTGACATACATGAGCCCATATACAGGCAAAGCGTGTTGGGTGCCCCTAATACAGGGGACTCGATTTGAAACAAGGAGATAAAACAAAGTGTTGCTAAGGCAAAAATCTGGTCAGGAACAGCATGCAAAACGCGAGAGCCAAGCACCCCAAACAAATGTAAGGTCCAATTAATGCAAAAAGATTATTAATGACTAAAGAGTTATGGTATCCAATGTTTCGGTGAGTGCATCTCCATTTATCCTTGATGGACGTGACTGCACCGAAACGTTGATACCATGACTCTTTAGTCATTAAATAATCTTTTTGCATTTAATTTGAATACTTACATTATGTTGGGGTGGTGGCTCTCGCTTTTCCAATTACTACAGGAAATGCTTTTATTAGAGATGCAAGATACTCAACAATCACATTAAGCTTTTTATTTTTAGAAAGATCTGGTGTAATCGGCAAAAAAACCGCAGTGTAAAAATTGGTTTTATTGTGAAAATACGCGACAGCTAGGATACAATCATATTGTTTAATGTCAGTACTAAGAATGCATTTTTTTTTTTTTTAAATATGAAAATGTTTTTACCCTTCTGAATCAAGGGGTTCCCGTGGCTAAACCCAGCACTCAACAACTACAGGGACCCGAAGTTCGTGAGAGATTTATTGTGAAATACTCTCAAAAGGAGCAGTTCCTTGCCGTCTATGCCTTTTTTATTTAGTGTATTCTTCAAATGGGTTTGAAGCAGGGGTTTCGGAGCTGAACGGATACTTCTGAACAACCCTATGATACAACGCTTCCTGAGATACTTCCCTCTATGGGTGCCCCTGGCTAGGTCCATAATATGGTGGTTTAAAAGTCCCGTATCACGCAGGGGATAGTAAGACATGACATCATCCCTTACTGTCCCCTACTGGCCCGTGTGAACCAGAGGCCGTACGGCACCCATACGGAGGTACGTATCTCTGGGAGTCAGGGGACCCACGGACATGAATCAATGCTTTCCGTCTGAGACTCCCTGCGTCAATTCCCATTTAAAAAAAAAAAAGCATAGCCACCAGGACGGTGTGTTGTTTTTTTTTTTAAAGATCTAGTCCGAAGAAAAGGAGAAAAAATGTGGCACACTGGGGTTCAGCCTCCCATCTGCAGGCCAAATAAAGCGGAGACATAATCCGTGAGATGACTTTGCAGCTTCATTACTGGTGGAACCTGTGGCCATCTTTGTTTGTCCTTACATGTAATGGCAAGGTTAATAAAAGAATGACATCTCGTATGGGGTAATTTGGAGTGTGGTAGCTCCGGGGACATCTTGGGAGTGTGGATGTGAGTGTTCGAGGAATCGTGTGTGTTGTGGGGAGCCTCTCTCTTCTATGTTGAATGTATTAGAGGTTTATGTATTAGAGGCGGTCAATTGAATTTGCTAGGCCCCAGAACAACTAACAATCAATCCTTGAGGCCACAGGGAGATACAAGTATATAGATGTTGTAATGAATGAAACGTGTTCTTGAATGGATCTGTTTTCGTTTCCAGAATGTTTCCCAGCAGAGCTGGCATATCAGGTTGCTGCTTGCAAAAGTAGTAGTTAGTAATTCTCTTAATATTTTTTTTTTTTTTTTTTTTTTTCAACTTTCTATTATTATTTGTGGATGAATCAGGTAACAGAGACACACACTCCACACGGCGTTAATAACAGATAGTCCACTTTAATAAACCGTCCAAAAAATGCACAGCCTCAGACGAACGACCTAAAGGGAAGCGGACAAGACAACTGGAACTCACTGGAACGGGGGGGGGCCACGAGGGTGGGAGGGGTGAGGAGGGGGCGGTGGTTCTTGCGGAATTCTGGAGGAAGCGAGTCCGAGGCGACTGCTTTCTTGGCGTGCTTGGACCTTAACTTGTCTACTTGTACTGATGGATGGCTTCTAACTAGTGTAATCCTACGTCAATGTCATGTCTGTCCCACAAGGAGAACGCATTGTGATTATTAATGCAAAATTTGTAGCGGCTTCCACCCCTGGGGTGGGGGATGTTGGTTTGGTCGAGGCCAACGGGCTCCTGATTTTAGAAATATGGTGCTTTGTGCCAGAGTCGTTGACCCAACTCGTACTGTTCCATATGGCAAAATTGCCAAAATTCGGGTTCTAATTTTGGGATAGTTGGAATTCATTATGCCTTCCACAATTGCTGCGATCTCTACACCGGGCGAGTGGGGTGCGTCGAAGAAGTGCAGCATTGGTGGTGTCGTTAGAATGTCCTGAGAGCCACGCCATGCCCACAAGGAACAGCCAAGGGTCAGGGTGGGACTCTAATTCGAGAAATCCCTTGACAACCAGTCTCGAATTTGTCCGAAAATCGGGGACGCACTTTTGGGCAAGACCACCAATTCGTGTTAAGGTCAGCCAATTCTCCGACACTGTTTTGGGCCGAGCCGGCGAATAAACCTGAAAATTTAGCAATTTTCACTGGGTGTATGGTACAACCGCATTAGGACTTAATATGCGTTCCCTTACAACGTGACACATATTGAGGCTCTTTCGGCAGGCAGCTGCAACAATGTGTCCCATTTCGTCTTAAACTATCCACCTTAGATTCTGTCTACCCATTGTCGCATGTATCGCAGTCGGGGCACGGTCTATATGAGACGGTAAATAGCTTACCTCCCTGTACATCCCGAGATGTCAGTCCCGTGTGTCCGTTGGTCTGGAACACAGCTGTCGAAATTAGTTCGTTGCAGGACGAACGGAGGAATTGTTTATAAAATGTCCCTAACGGGAGGAATCTAATAATTCTGAATTGTGAAATTCGATCTTCTTTTAAGCCAATCGAAACAGTCTGATACTTGATAGAGCTCTTCCCCAAGTGTCCTTTAATCGGTTTTGTACCCTGCCTGCCGTCCATTTTACAAATTAGCGACCTCAGCAACCCCGGAGCGCAAAATCCGGATGCCCCATGGGGGGCATTAAGGGTGGGGGGGGTGGTAAGTTAGCTTTAAAATTAGATGTCTCTCACAGACCGCTAAAGAGTTCGCCACTGCGACAGAAAGCTGGCGTTCCAATGCTTTTTTTGATACGTTTTGGTAAGCCAGATATAAAATTATGAAGTGCCACTGGACGACAACATTCTCCCTCCAATTCTGGTCGATTTCTATTTGGTGGGGTCCGCACTGCCAAGAATGATTTGGGTCAATTGTGCCGCATTTATAGTACGAGCAAGCATGTCATGCATGCAGGGTGTGGTACCGATCTCCTTTACCACGATGGTTTTGTCCAGTAGACTTGTTTTGCAATTCGTGGGGCGGTTGTTTATCCAAAAATGGTATGAGGTTGAGCTTTGAAAGGACTTGGATCTCTGATTTGATTACCGGATTGGTGTGGTTGAAAACAGATATAATAGCTTGGGCCCCAGCAGAGTTCATTTTACGCTGGCTTAATCTGCCCGACCCAAGATATCCCGTAACCCGCACAAACCTGGTGAGACTACCTCTTTAAACTTCTTCATACATCATTGGGGAGAAATTTGCCTATACAAGTTATTGTAGTCCCCTGGTGATATATACACCAATATATTTGATTGCGGAGGGTTTGCCATTCGAAAATTAAAGTTAAGTTCCAATCAGTTTCAGTTGGTTTGGCAAGTGGCACTATGAGCGCTGACTTAGCCTGAGTTAATTTTGAACCATGAGACCATAGCCAAAGGTAGGCCGGATCCAAAGACATTGGGCAGGGACGGTACAGGGTTAGAGAGGTTAGGGATCACGTCAGTCTGTCATATAAACGCAAGCTTTGTGATGTGATCCCCCACTGGATCATGTTATAGTGGGCTTAGTCATGATGTGGCGGGACGGGGTTCAATAACAGTGGGCAAAAAGGTAATGGGACAGCAGGGCAACCTGACGGGGTCCCACTTGCGTATAATTGAATAGTTCATGAAGGGAAACACTGAGTCTTACTCTAGCTGGGGGCCTGCGGTATAGTGCCATTATTGCCTCTAAGAAAGGCGGCCCCACAAACCCAAATACTACCCAGCGTCATCTCTAGGTAAGGACAATCAATACGGATCCGAATCCTTTTCGGCGCCAGGTTGCTCAACACATTGACGGTTTGCTTTTCTTTTTTTCGCCAAATCTATCACGGTCAATTATCCAGCCCCTGTTGTGGTTGTTACTGCGGCCTGGTTGCCCTGCGGATTAAAGCTACTTTTCCCGGGTGGATCAAGCCCGGAAGGACACTACCCACCCTGTTGTTGCTCAACAGTTTGGAGAAGATTTTAAGTTTTAATTCGAATTAATCAGGGGAGATTGGCCGGTAGCTCTTGCAGCTGCCGGGTCCTTACAGGTTGGTTTGGGATCACTGAGAAGACGCCTGGAGATCTGGGGTCGGGAAGGGCTCGTCCCTCCAGGTCCCATGGAATTAATTTCAATAGTTGTGGGGCTAGCGTGTTATAGAATTTTGTATTAGTAAAATTGAAGTGAGCGGCAGTTCGGGCTGGGGGCCTAGCTGGTTGAGGGACTTTTAGTGACCTCCGGTCTCTCTTCAGGGTGAAGTCACCCTGTAGGGCGCCCCATTATCAATCCCGGCCCAGGTTGGGAAGCTGTTGCTCAGACAGAAACCTCTTTAATGTAGAATGATGTTTTTTGGTTGTGGGTGACCTTTCTCCATCATTACCAGTTGTATGAATTAGTACTTTTGAAAATCTTCCCACTATTTGTCTCGGGATCGGATCGGGTAAGGTCACCCCGTGAGTTTTAATTGCCGCTTATTCGGAAATTTGGGAGGAGCTTGATTCGGAGCTTATTGGCTAGTAAGGTATATGGCTTGTTGGCTTTTTCGTTAAAATCTGCGCTTGGACCAAGCAACTCCCTTCTCGGCAGGGATGATAACATAGTTAAGGGAAGCCTTAGTTATCTATCAATTCTTGCCACGATGTTGCTGGTTTTATTCCACGGAGCAGAGTGAGGTGCATGTGGGCAGTGTTAGTTTCGCATGCAGCTCGCTTTATTTCTAGTTGCTTTCTCCCGCTTCCGCTTACAGCTATGTTAATGAGAAATCCTCTGGAGAGTAGCCTTATGGGCTCCCAGAGTGTGCGCTGGCGATTGTACGGCTTCCTATGTTTTCTCTAAAGAAATCCTTTATACAGGTAACGTATCGCCCTTCGGTTCAGCGGGGGACTTGAGGAAGAAGCTCCGGAGCTTAGTTTGCTCGGGTCTGTCTTAGGCCTTGTCAACGTGCCACCTCATGAGAAGGACGGTTCTGGTCGTCGGACAACGAGATCTCGTGGGTTATTTGTAGGAGCATACCACGTGGAATCCACTATGTTTGATACTAGGAAAGTAGTCTAGGAGGCTAGACATTGGCGCCTGTAGGTCTCATATATCTGTGTGGAGGTTGCGAGAAAGTAAAAGTGTATTCATGGCAGCTGGATGTGTTCTCTCACATTCCGTCAAGCTGACAAACCTGGAGGGGCCGATCACGTATTGTTCGTAGGTCCTGCTGGGGCCGTGTTTAGGGGGGTGCATCTGTCCAAAGTAAGGGTCCATGCTACTGATTTAGAGATATCCAGCAGGAAGCTACGCCTTTGGCCCACAATTATGTGTTTAGCAAAAAACTGCTCAAAGAAAGCGAGGTTTTGCTCACAAGGAGCGTAACCGGACGTTAAGTGATTTGCTGGCCGACTTGTATATGCATGTTAAGATCAAGAATTACCCTTGTAATGTCAGCATGTTGTTTCTCTATGGAAAGGCGAGATCCCTATTAGATAATAATTGCCACACACCTTTGTTTGCACATTGCGGATGCACTGATAATATGTCCTATCCCTTTTATCAAGGAACCTTGGGGTGGTTTTTTTTAGGTTTTTTTGTTTGTGGTAGACTGGGAAGAACAGGAAACTGCGTTCTTGTAGGATAGATAATGTCGCCTTCCGCCCGACTTTAGTCCTAAAAGCAATTCGTCCTTAGTAGGACTCTTAAACCCCTTCACATTATGGAAAACTCCATTGTGATATCGCTTAGCTCCATCTGAGCTGGTGTTGGGGGTGCGCATTGTGCTAACGGCCGACCTGTCCCTGGTGGGTTCTTTGCGGGCTGCTGGTCTGCTCTCAGCCATCCTCTCGCATCTTCCATTCCAGGTCGAGGAGCTTGTACCGATGGATGAGGGGAGAGGGGACTGACACACAAAGGGGGTGGGGGAGGGGAACATATACACACACAAAAAGACAGATATTAGAAACAATGGTACATGACTAGCCGTCCCAGTACCGCACAAGTCCTGTGATCCTAGCCCTCTGGTTGGGTTAAGGGCAGGGGAGCTCGTCGCGCCTTAAAGATGGCGGGGAGGAGATGGAATTAGAGAGGTGGATAAGGGGCTTAGGAGCGTGGGGTAGCGGAAAGGGT
>WSYH01012857.1:0-17988 GCA_036426205.1 Ascaphus truei
CTTCCACTGCAGCAAGGGATTCTGGAAAATGACATGCAAATGAGCACACAGTGCCACTTTTTGCTTCAAAACCATTTTCAACATGATTCCCTATAGGCTTAAGTTTGCTGCATGGTCCCAGCTTCAAGCACAGCCAGGGTTAAGGGTTGCATGTCATTTCCCAGAATCCCTTGCTGCAGTGGAAGTGCTGTGTGCTGGGTGATAATGGTGAAAGGCGGGGTTGCAGACCTGTCTAACATGCAAATGAGCATACAGTAATATTTCCATTTGCTATATGCTTTGCTGTGGAGGGTTTTTGTCACTTTTTTTACTCACCATAACTTAACTAAGTATGGTAAAACCCATCCTCATTGCTTCAGCTTTGCATAGCCAGTGTAACTAACCCCACACTGATGAGACCCATTAAAGTTGAAACAGCTGTCTGTGGGTGGGTTTACTGGCTATGGATCTTAACCCTGGCTGTGCTTAAAGCTGTGACCATGCAGCAAGCTTAAGCCTATAGGGAACCATGTTTAAAATGGTTTTGAAGCAAAAAGTGGCTCTGTGTGCTCATTTGCATGTCATTTCTCAGAATCCCTTGCTGCAGTGGAAGTGCTGTGTGCTGGGTGATAATAATGAAAGGTGGGGTTGCAGACCTGCCTAAGGCCTGGGACATAGTAAGCGCTTAGGTGCTGCTGCTCGCTCTCGCTTGCTGCCGCTCGCTCTACCAGGAGCTTTTTGCTGTCCTGACAGAGGAGACCGCAAGCGCTTGGGAGGCGGGTATCACTGTGTGTGTGGGTGTGTCCACTTGGTACTGTAGTGGTGTTTCACTGGGGACGTGTGTGTGTGGGTGTGTGGTGTGTGTGTTTTGTGTGTGGTGTGTTTGTTGTGTGTGTGTGCTTGTGTCGGTTGTGTGTGTAGTTGTCTGTGTAGTGTGTGTGTGTAGGTGTGTCTCTCTCTCTCCGCTTCTCCCCTTCCCCCCCCGCCTGTTTGCGCCTCCCTTCTGTCTTCCCTTGTGCCCTTTTCTCCTCTCTTCCACGCCACGCCTTCCCGAGCCCACACCCGCCACCACCCCTCCCACCTGCCTCCCCCCCCCCCCCCCCTGGCCTCCCCCTCCGCCCCCCCTGTCCCTCCCACCCCCCCCTTGCCTCCCCCCCCCCCCCCCGTCCTCAGCCCCGCCCCCCCCCTTTCCATACCCCAACCCCCCCCACGTCCTACACCCCCACCACGCCTTTTCCTCCGACCCCGCGCCCCCCCCACCCCGCTCCCCAGCCTTCCCCACCAGCCCCTCTCCCTCCCCCCCCCCCCCCCCCCCACCCCCCCCGTCACCAACCCCCCTCCCCCATTCCTCCCCCTCAAATTCCGCCCCTCCAATTCACTCCCCACACACACACACCCACCCACACACTCTACCCACACACACACCACACCCACACACACAGGACGGCTCTGGGGCAGAAGGGAGACAATGGATCGTGGCATAAGGGGGACAGGATCGGGCAGAAGGGGACAGTATCGGGCAGAAGGGGGCAGGAATTCGGGGCAGAATGGGGACAGGGATCGGGCAGAAGGGGACAGGGATCGGGCAGAAGGGGGACAGGACGGGCAGTGGGGCAGCCGTCGGGGCGTGGGGCGCTCACTGGCCGGGGGCGGGCCAGTGAACGTCACGGAGCTTGTTCGCCCTCATTGGGCGAACCGCTCACGTTGACCGGCCTGTCTCCCGGCAAGCGCGGGAATTTTAAATTCCCCAAGACCTCGCTCTTCCGCAAGCGCGCGGAAGCGCAGGCGAGCCCCTACTGAAGCCGCTCTAATTCGCTGTAGGGCTCTGTGCTGAGTCGGAGCGCGCGTCAGCATCTTCCGCCAGAAGCAGGTAACCATGGCCGAGGCCTAAGACATGCAAATGTCACTACAGTTATATTTCCATTTGATTATATAATATATATATTACAATTAATTGTGCTATATATGAGTGCCATATATATGTGTGAGAGTGAGTGATAAATAAAAATAGTGTACTTTCAAATTGTGATTGGATCAGGCTCTGCAGGTCCCTGGCATAAAGGGGTTATTGGGGGTTGTTCGACACTCTGATGGGAAGGGAATTGGTTGGGGGGGGGGGGGTTGTTTATAACAGTGAATGGTTAGGGGGACTGTTTTGTCATTAAAGGGGTTAATGTGGGAATGTTTGGCAGAAAGGGGTGAATGTAATGGGTTGTTCTGTGCAGTGAAGGGTTAATGTGCCATATTCAGACAGTGAAGGGTTCATGGGATGTTCTGTGGCTGTGGAGGGAGTCCATGGGGGAGTGTTCTTGCTCTATATATCTCTGGCAGTGAGGGAGTTAATGGGGGCTGTTCCTGGCACTGCAAAGTGGTTCTGTGTTTTATGGGCTTGTCCCGTGGTGCTGTCAGTGCTGGCTCAGCGACTGTGTGTGCGGCTGCCACGTGTGTGTAAAAAAAATCAGTATCCTGGTACTAACCCCAGCTCCCTCTCTACACACAACAGTATCCTGTATAACCCCAGCTCCTCCCTCTCTACACCCCCAGTATCCTGTACTAACCCCAGCTCCCTCTCTACCACACACAGTATCCTGTACTAACCCAGCTCCCTCTCTACACACCATTATCCTGTACTAACCCAGCTCCCTCTCTACTACACACAGTATCCTGTACTAACCCAGCTCCCTCTCTAACCGAATCCGTACTACCCCCTCCCTCCTACACACAGTATCCTGTACTAAACCCCACTCCCTCTACCACACACAGTATCCTGTCTACCCAGCTCCCTCTCTACACACACAGTATCCTGTACTAACCCCAGCTCCCTCTCCTACACACACAGTATCCTGTACTCAACCCAGCTCCCTCTCTACACACAGTATCCTGTACTAACCCCAGCTCCCTCTCTACACACACAGTATCCTGTACTAACCCCAGCTCCCTCTCTACACACACAGTATCCTGTACAACCCCAGCTCCCTCTCTAGACACACAGTATCCTGTACTAACACCCAGCTCCCTCTCTACACACACATATCCTGTACTAACCCCAGCTCCCTCTCTACACACACTATCCTGTACTAACCCTACCAGCTCCCTCTCTAGACCACACAGTATCCTGTACTAACCCCAGCTCCCTCCTCTACACACAGTATCCTGTACTACACCCAGCTCCCTCTCTAACACACGATCCTGTACTAACCCCAGCTCCCTCTCTCCACACAGTATCCTTTACTAACCCAGCTCCTCTCTACACACACAGTATCCTGTACTAAACCCCAGCTCCCTCTCTACAACACCAGATATCCTGTACTACCCCAGCTCCCTCTCTTAACACCATTATCCTGTACTAACCCCAGCTCCCTCTCTACACACACAGTATCCTGTACTAACCACCCCAGCTCCCTCTCTACCCACCGTATCCTGTACTACCCCAGCTCCCTCTCTACACCACAGTATCCTGTACTAAACCCAGCTCCCTCTCTACACACACAGTATCCTGTTACTCACCCAGTCTCCTCTCTACACACCATACCTGTACTAACAACCCCTGCTCTGCCTCTCAACAAAGAGCATACTGTACTTACCCCCAGCTCCCTATCTGCACAAACATATCCTGTACTAATGTCGATCCCTCTCTGCCACATAGGCATGTTATATTAACCCAGATCCTCTCCACACACACAAGCATGTTATATTAACCCCAGATCCTCCCTCTCTGCACACACATTGCATGTTATATTCCCCAGATCCCTCTCGCCACCACGCATTTTATATTAACCCTATCCCTTCTGCACACACCATTTTTATTAACCCCAGATCCCTCTCTGCACACACAGCTTTTAATAACCCCCAGATCCCTCTCTGCACACACAGCATTTTATATAACCCCCAGTCCCTCTCTGCACACCCACGTATCTTTTACTAAATCCCAGGTCCCTCTCTACACGCCAGTATCCCTTACTCCCCCAGCTCCTTCTCTGCACACACACAGTAGCATCCATACTAAAACAAGCTCCCCTCATCTGCCCACAATTACTTAGTCCATTTCTTCTCCTGCACACACTTTACCCTCTACTAACCTCAGAGATCGAAAAGAGGGAGAGCGGGATGTGCAGGGCTGTATATACGTAATAACATGAGATAAATAGAGCGTATGCAGCCGGTTTGGGTGGTATTTGCTCCTTGCTCTGTTTTACTTGTCTCGGTTTAATTACATTATGATCAGGACTCAAGAGCACATTGATAATCTGACAGCACTCTCTGCTATTGCTATACTGACCCCACAAACAGCTATGATCACTATGCCTCCATCCTGCACCGCACCCTCTGCTATTCCTATACTGGACCCCACAACAGCTATGTCACTATGCCTCCATCCTTCACCACCGCACCCTCTGCTATTCCTTCGTCTCTGCACCGTATCCTGCACTCTGCTATTTTCTGTACTGACCCCACCACACACACAGCTCTGATACGGCACCGCCGCCATAACTGCCCTGTAGACCCCTCTGATATTGAATTACCAGTTCTACACATTTCCCGGTATAGATTGTCAGCTCTGTGTACAGGTGCCTCTGCTGTGGTGAGGGACAGGGGATCAGGAGGCTGGATTGGGGAGAGCTGTGCTTCCCGCCCGATGCACGAGAGGATACTGGATGCTTGTGTGTGTGGGTGTAGAGGGGTGGGGGAGCTGCGCTTCTCTGGCCACGCAATAATTAATTACAGACGGCCTCATTATCTGTGCATAGCTCGTTATGGTATCTTTCACTCCTCTCTCACTCCTTTCTCTCACTCCTCTCTCTCGTTCCTCTCCTTCCCTCTATCTCCCTCCTTCTTTCATCTCTCCTTCCTTCACTCCTTATTCCCACTCAATCCTCCTCCCACTCCTCTCCCATTCTGTCTTTCCTCACCCTTCTCCCACTCTTCTTTCTTTCCTCTCTCCTCTCATTACTCTTCCACTCCTTCTCCCAGCACCTTTCCTCTCGTCTCCTTCCCCCTCATTTTTCTCTAACTTCTTTCTTTCTCTCACTCCACTTTTGGCGCCTTATTTCTCTTCCTCTTCTTCTTCTCTAGCTACTTCTACTCTCTCGCTCTGCTATCTTCTCTGTCACCCCATCCCTTCTCTCTGAGTAATAAGCACCAACATAAGATGTGTTAATAGATGACTAATCAGAATAAACATCAGGTAATAGGCCATCCATTGTTAAAAAGTCATGACCATTTATAAAACCATCTACTTTAAAGTGGCTCATGATTAAATAACGGGGCTCTGTAAACAATGACACTGAGTGGAAGCAGGGGAACCTGGTTCAAATCCCGGTGTCCAGCTCCCGTGACCTTGTGTAAGTCCACTTAATCCCCCTGTGTGACCTTGTGTAAGTCACTTTATCCCTCCCTGTAACCTTGTGTAATCCACTTTTTCTCCCTGTGACCTTGTGTAAGTCACTTTATTCTCTCCCTGTGACCTTGTGTAAGTCCTTTATCTCCCTGTGACCTTGTGTAAGTCCTTTATCTCCATGTGAACCTTGTGTAAGTCACTTTATCTCCTCCTGTGACCTTGTGTAAGTCACTTTATCCTCCCTGTGACCTTGTGTAAGTCACTTTATCTCCCTGTGACGTTGTGTAAGTCCACTTTATCTCCCTCCGTGACCTTGTGTAAGTCACTGTATCTCCCCTGTGACCTTTGTAAGTTACTTTATCTCCCTGTGACCTTTTAATCACTTTATCCCCCCTGTGACCTGTGTAAGTCACTTTATCTGCATGTGCTTCAGACCAAAAAATATAATTGTAAGCTGTAGATTGTAAGCTCTCTCCCTCCACACACTCTCACTCACACACTCTCACTCTCCCCTCCAACACTCTCACCTCTCCCACACACACCCCACTCTCACTCCTCACACACCACACACACACACCACACACACACACACACACACTCTCTCCTTCCACATCGCACCTTCACACTCCCCACTTACTAACACTAGCTCTCTTCTTGACACCCTCTTCCTCTCCCCCATCTCCCCTTCTCACTCAATTCTACCTCTCTTATCACATCCACACATCCGCATCCCCTCCCTACCCTATGCCCCCCCTCCTCTCCATCCACTTAATTCCCCCCCATCCCAGAGCTCAACGTTGGGCCGGATGTCTCGACCTCACGATCGCGGGTTCCGGTTGCTGGGGTTTGGATCCGAATGTCCGCACATGCTGATTACCAGTAAAAGTGATGGATGCGGAGTATCGGTAAAACCCCTCAAATCCGGAATTGCCTAAGTTAAAGTCCATATACCTCCGGTGGGAGAGTGAAAATTGTACGGGGAGGACGAAGTGGGGGCCAGTTGCCCAGGTTAGGCTGAGCATTAAGTCGGCCATAATAGAGGCTTGACTCCTAATGACATGGATGTAGCTCCTCGGGCGGCGGTGGACGGAAGGTCCGACGCCCCGACAGCCAAAATGGGGCGTGCGCCGTCGACACCGAGCGTCGGGCCGTCCAGAGGGTGGAGCGATAAAGAAACGTCTACTCAGCAGCTAATCAATACGACACTGTGAATGGCAACGACGATGATAGAGGGTACAAAGCCTGAAATGGACATAAAAAGAGTGGACGGAGGAAAGCAGGAAGAGAAAACGGCTCTCTCCCCGGGTCCTGTCCCTTCCTTGAACCACGCCCCGCCCACCACCCCACTGGCCACAAAACACAATACCCCCCACAACCTCCCCACACCAACAATACCCCGCAAAGCTCCCAACAATAACCCCACACACACCACACCCGCCAAACAAACCCCCCTACACAAATATCCCCATAACCCCCCCTACACACACAATAACGCCACCCACGCACCACAAAACCAACGGCATAACAACACACACTCGGACTTCCAGAGCGCTCCGGGTCCGGCAACCCGGTTCCGCAACTTGCTGAATTTGGTGCCCAACGTAGGTGGACCCAATTTCAGGCAAGGAGGAGGCCTGCAGGCAGCTGCAGGCCCGGCTTCCCCCAGTCGCACACCCTGCTGGGTAGCCAGTCCTCTTAGATTACTGTTTTCACTACTTTGAAATCTGATGCAAGAAAGGATGGTTGTACTTTTTCAACTTTGTTGTTTGATTTGGTAGTTTGTGATTTACAGTACCATTGTCTCTTTTCTTTGGTATTGTTACTTTGTGAAAGATTGAGCACCATCTCAATAGGGGGGGCGCGGCAGATAAACTGCGGGGGTGGCGCGGGGTTTACAAAGGCCCGCGCGAGCTTCCCGAAGGTCCCCTTAAATATTAAGTGAACAGGGAAGCGGACGACTCCCTTTGTGACATTACTTACTGTCAGGACGCCGCCGCTCCGGTCGCCACGCTCTCTCGCTCCACCTTACCAAGGCGGTCCACGCGTGCCGCATCCGCCGCTCCTCCAATAGCTCCCCCTCGACATGCCACCGTCCCCGCCTCCTGGACAGTGCGGGCAGGTCCCGTCCGACGGACTCACCTCACGCGTCATAAGCTCCGTTGCGCGCGCGTGCACGCAACACAACCCTTTAGTAGACAAATACCTTCAATAATGCGTATTGATTCAGGTGGGCTACCAACCCTGCTTCAAACCTATCACAACTCTAACTGACATCGGAGCCACTCCCCCTTCTCCTCCTGATGTGCTTCCTGTATTTAATCTCATCACACCTCTGGTCATTGCTAGAGCATAATCTTTCATGCACCGTTGCTCACTCGCAGCCTGAGTACCTGTCTAGTTTATTCGCTTCCTTTGTGACCCGCCTGTCCTGACGTCCTCTCTCTTGTTCCCCTGAACTTCGACCCAACGGATTCCGGACACCAACTATATTTACGCTCTCCCAATCCTCGACCACGGCTATACGGATCTTCGACTTTAGCGCTCTCCAACCCGATCATAGGCAAGGAGCCATACCCTCTCCACTCTCCAACCGGCCGACCCGGCTACGTTTCACGACCTAGCCATCCGGACCCACCCCGTGGCTTAGGGGGGTTATATACAGTGGTGTGAAAAAGAAAGTACACCCTCTTTGAATTCTATGGTTTTACATTCGGATCATAATAACAATCATCTGTTCCTTAGCAGGTCTTATAAAATTAGGTAAATGACACCCGTAGAATAGAACAAAACACATGACAATTACACACGTGTCATTATTTATTAACAAAAATAAAGCCAAATGGTGAAGCTAGTGTGTGAAAAAAAACCTAGAGTGCAACCTTACTAGCTTCCATAGGATGAAGATGCTAACATATGCAGAAGGTTCATGCTAATCAAATGCCACTTGATTGTAACTTGATCATCAGTAAGTGTGGCCACCTCTATAAAAGCCGAATTTTTAGCAGTTGTGGTCTGCAGCATTCAGGTGTTGTGTTAAAACACAAATGCCCAAGGCTGTAAAAACAGCATGATCTAAGAAGCAGTTGTTGCGGCCCAATCAATACTGGGAAGAGTTTAAGGCCATTTCCAAACAATTTAAAGTCACATCATTCTACAGTTAGAAAACCAAAAATTTTGATTCAAAAGTGAACATCAAGACCGGTTTGCCAATCTTCCCGGACTGACGTCCCGCAACTCCCCAATCAAGGTCAGACCGTTGCAATGCTAAAGAGAAATTGGGAAAAACCCCCACTGTACAATCTCAGACTCTGCTACAAGGCCCATTTGCATGTTAAATTGAAGTTCTTGACAGTACAATCTAGAAAAAGATGCTGAACAAGTATGGTTGTTTGGAGGTGTTGCCAGAGAAGCCCTCTGCTCTCTATAAAATAAACTGGCGCACTGGCTATAGTTTTGCAAAGTTGCATCGAACAAACCACAAACTTTCTTTGAACAACTGTCCTTTGGACAGACGAGACCCAAAGTGGAGATTTTGGCCATATGCCAGCGGTCCACGTGTGGGGCGAAACTAAACACCGCATATCAGGCACAAACACCTCGATATACCATCCTGTCACGAATCAGCACAACCGTTGAGCCCCTAAACTTAGATATACAAACTGTTAAAAAACACAACGGACTACATCAAGCCAACTCCATTTCTTCCTGCCGGCAAGGTACTTCAATAGTTAATAGTAACCCCGTTCTCAATTCTACATCACTTCACTGCCTTCACCCAACAAATATGCAAAACATTCATTAATATATATCTAACCATTCCCAGCTAGCTTAAAACTCCTACAAAACCCACCACATCATGAATGATTTATGAGCAAAAAGAGTGCTACTGGGCGTGGCAATCTGTATACAACAAAAGCGAACAGGGGGCCAATGCTAAGACCAATTGACAAAACATATATAGTAAGAAGCTAAAGTTTAAATAGCTCAATAATATAATAATATATTGGTTATTAGTTAAAACCTTTGGCCAAAGTGTCGTAAGCCTGCATGACAAATGCAAGGTGATAACAAAAAACTAGTATCAGCCGGGCTCAGGCCCTGGTTTATTATAGAAAAAAAAAACGATTTAACACACCAACAAATCTGTGTGTAGCAAAAAGTGTCAAAAAAATATATATACTTTCTCCAGAGCGTGCAACAGATTCATCACAGTCCCAACGGCACACTTATTAAATGTTTTAATATAAAAAAACCAGTGCTTAATTTATAAAAAAGGGATTACAAACAACATACAATTACCCGTAAAGCAGGACATTCTCTAAAAAATAACAAAGACAAAAATATGCAATGCTACATCCACTAAGACAAAATACATAGTTAAATAACTTTCAATGGTTAGTATTCTAATAATCAATGGTATATTAGTTAAACCCTTTGGCCAAAGCCGTTAATAGCCTTGCAGCCATTTCACGGTCATTCCTGCATGACCAGTAGTGCAGGTCCTAACACTACGTGAAAATCTCATATCCTCTGTCAGTGGGGAGAATGCCCAAGGACCTGTCCAGCACAGGAACATGGAAAAAACCTGTACTTAAAACCAATTGGGGGGTGAGCTTAAACCCTAGGTATGAGGGGTCACTAACCCCATAAACTGATACCAGTTTGAAAAATTAAAATTAAAAGCACACAATCCAAAGGGTTTAACTAAATAGACCCTTATATATGAGATACTAACATTGAAGTATTAACATATAGTTGTTGTCACATTGGATGTAAGCATTGAATATTTTTGTCTTTTGTTGTATACATTTGGCCCGCCAGGTGCTCCTTTTGACACTATATAGATGTGGTGGGTTATGGGGTTAGAGAATGTGGGATTGTGTGTTACCAGTTTCTATAAAATAGCAGGATAACAACATCAAACAGAAATCCATATACATTACGTACCATATGTACATTGTAATGCTTGCGCTGCCCACGAGCAAGACATGATACCCCTGTACTGAGGTGGGGAAGTATAGGAACCACGCACCCACAGCAGACGGACAGGCGCCGGCGGCGGATTGTCCCCACACGTAGCCGGGTCGGGTTGGTCGAGAGTCGGGTTTTAGTCCTTACTTTCCACAGGTTTGAGAATTGAAGTTCAGAATAGCGAAGGTCCGTTTAGGGCCGTGGTCTGGGTGGAGAGGTCAAATCGTGAAGTCCGTTAACCGTGCTGTCGGGGTTGAGAGTAGAAATGCGTGGGAAGTCCGTTTAAGGCCGTGTGGATCTGGGGTTGGGAGTAGAATCGTGAATCCGTATAGGCAGTGGCTGGGTTGGAGAGGTCAGAATCGTGGAAGTCCCTAAGGCCGTGGTCTGGGTTGGAGAGGTCAGAATAGGGTGCGAAGTCCGTTAAGCCGTGGTCGGTGTGAGAGGTCAGATCGTGTGAAGTCCGTTTATACCTGTGTCGGGGTTGGAGAGGTCCGCAGCTTGAGGGTGACGGTGGTCAATATCCAAAAGGGGTTCAGTATCAAGCCGGGTCGGTACAACACTAGAATCAAACGCAGGAATAAACCAAAGATACAAACAGACGCAGGAGCTCAAGGCTAAAGTAGGTTCGAAAAAGGCAGGAGGGGAAGTGCAATGGTATTTGATAGCCAACCAGAACACAGTAGCAGGGCAGCGGAACGGAGGCGGGGCCATCCGTGAAGGCAAGGATTGGCTGCAGAGACAAGTGGGGCTATAGTACTTGCCACTAGCTGGGGAGTGGTGCACGGATGTACCGTGTGCCGCGCGCCGCGAGAGAAGCGTTGTTTTGGCGCGTCCGAGGCGGAGCGGAGTACGCTCGTGCACTCTAGAAGAGCTGGCTGTGCGACTCTGTAAGCCGAGTTGGGGTGCACGCACGCGCTGGTGCGGAGTGTAAGTCTGTGGCTTGACATGTTAGGAGGAAAACACGTGTCAAAGAAGTGTTCCCCGATTCCTTACAGTAATAGGCTTTCCCACAGAGAGGTTCATTGGGCTAGAAATGAGAATTCACGTGTTCGTGCTTTCCAAAAAAACACCACACTCTGTTGAAATCGATTTTCATAATACCTCATGCTAAGTCTTATGTTTTTTTCTTCCCCATTGAACAATATAAGCCCACCCGTCGTAAATCAAATGCGAGATGTGGACGGTTTTTGTTTCGACAGAGTAAACTTCTGACAACAACTATCGACAAACGATCGTTTATAGTTGTGGCGTCCATATATAAAAGCACCCATAACTTTCCTTCTCTAATACCTAAACACCCGAGTCACATCAATTAGATTCAGCGATTATGAGGTGGACAGCAACGAGACGTAATACATGACTGTGTTGACCCCTAATTTGAATGACAAATTGAGATATCTTCCATGAAAACCTCGTATCCATGCAAGTTGTGGTTTATTGTCAATGTGTACTCTTCTTTTGCAACAAGTACAGATAGTAACTGTTATTATGTTCGTAGAATGACTGCCATGGGAGGACCAGGTTAGTACAAACTACCTTTTTATACCGGATCATTCATTGAGCAAACACAAGTCAGTGAAAAAAATTGTAATTATTCGGCATAAATTCGCTTACACCAGGAAAAACACAAAATACGATGAAAAGGACAACACTTTACGGGGGTCTGGGGTTGAAACTAGACTTTGGACTAGGTGCCGGACATCTATTGGGAGAGTTTACTCATCTGTACCGGGAATTAGCCTGGGAATTGCACGTACCCGATTAATTTGGCATAAAATTGCTAAATGCCCCACTACGATCTCTTCTGAGAATTGGTCCTGCTGACCGCGAGTTACTACCCAAATCTCTGGAACTCAAATCCGGCATTAAATCCCGCCGCACCGTCTGAGCCGACTCACATACGGCGTGCCTCTCCTGTTCCACGTTCTAGGGAGAAGGACGCTTGTGGTGCACAAAATAAGTTCCAACTTTATCCTGTCTCTGGCGGGCAGGCTATTTCAGGGCTTTGAAATTGAAAGCTGGTTGCGTTGTGTAATGGAGTGCTCACCACCAAACAGGTCGGGACGCGAGCTGAGGCTGGGGATGTGAAATACACCCGCTCCAACAGCGAGACAGGGTCTGGAGTGCAGAGCTAAGGTATCGTGTAGTGAGTTCAGCGATAGGATGTAGATCATGAATGGTCGATATACTCACCGTGGTACACGGATTGGAGAGTCGGATAGCGAGCGTGGATCGACCAACATCTTCCCGCGACCCCAGCGCGGGACTAGCTCCAGCTGGTACAGAAGATGAAGTCATAATAGCCAAGCCAGAAGGTGAATCAGAGGGCAGGAAAGATGTGACGGAGGGTCAGATAAAACAAACGCGATGGTCCACAAACAGGAACAGGTTACACACAGACAAAAACAGCAACACAAGCAGCAGGGTGTTTGAGGCCAATACACAGTACACAAACAGGCAGGTTTATGCTCAGCCATTTGCAGACAGGATGGACTTGAGTATTAAAGGAAGCTGGCAGCCCATGGCAGGCAGCTCACAGCTGCAGAGAGTATGGAATCGAATGAAACCCGCCCCTAGACATATTCGTTCCGCAGGGGCAGGAGAGTGGCAGTGAAAGGTTAATAATTGAGATGGAGTTTTACGCCTATGATTGTGGCCCATGGTAGTGCAACGCTTGCGCGTTGCCTGCGTGTTTTGGCGTGATGTCTTGGGGGCGGAGCCTGAGTGGATCGTGGGTGTCCCCCAGCTTTAGTAGAGTGGTGTGCGTCAGCCGCTTTGTCTCAGGGCGGGCCTAAGTGCAGAATGTGGTGCGGTGTCCCCCAACCTGGTATTCCTGCGTGCTCACCCATCCCGATCACAGGGTACGTCACGGGTGGGGACCGCGACATCCTCACACTTTGCTAATTACAAATGACGAATCTTGAAAAGCCCGCCCAACGCCTTTCGGCTCTGACACACGGGGACACACAATCTGATGGCTTATTTGCTTCTTATAGTATTCTCTGCTTCATTTCATAAAATAGAAGCATGAGCCTACAGCCATCACACATGGGAACTTCCTGAAGCAGCCAATCGGGGGCCGACTGGCTATAAAAGCCGTGTCAGCGGGAAATTCGACACAGCTAAGGCTGAGTCATGGTAACTGCATAAGCCGTGCGGAGCCGCGCTGAGGCTTGAGGAAACGGGGTGCTTCCCTGGCCTAGTTCGCTACGCCGTCCTTGGGGCGTGTCGGGGGGCGGGCCAGTGACCATCACGGGCGGTTCGCCCGCATTGGGGGCGATCGTTCACGTGCACCGACCTTTCGCCGCCGTGAGCGCCTAAACAAAAATGTTTTAAAAGAGCTAACGCCTCGGCACGCCCGCCGCGGACGCGTGGCTAGAGTCCCTTCCCTTCTAAAGCTAAAGTCCGCTCTCATTGCGGCTGCAGGTGGCTCACTGACGAGCGTCAGGCGCGCCTAAGCGCTGCCAATGGACTCCGCCGAAGGGGCATGCTCAAGCCTTTCACATACCGGCCCCCAGCCATCCCCATCCACCCTCTGTGCAGGGCCTCCACTCAGATCTGGCAGAACAAGTGCTCGACCAGATGACGCCATTGATCTCCGGACCTGGTACTCGCTTTTCCCCTGCTAAAATGGGCTGTTCACGCCTCTGGGCATCCCTCTGGCTGCTTTGGAACCTCCGAATGTACAGCGCGCTATGGTTTGCCGGCTGCCTGTGTTTGACATGGGTTCCGAATGTTAAAAACATATAACAAATCCATTAAAGTATATTTTAATACATTCTGAGATCTTGGGGTATAGGGCACAAAAAAGGAAAAAGGTTTCTCTTATTTCTGCCTGCCTTATTTCCCCCCCACACTTTCCCTGTGGCTCAGTTTGGACTCCTCACTCTCCTCCCCAACCTTATTACGGTTGGGCACTCACAACCCCTATAACTGGTTGTTAGTCACATGGGCACTTGCTGGGGGACCCCGCCGTAACCTAGGGAATTCCCTCAGATACAGGAACACATTTTTATATCCCTGTGCCTCATCTCATTTCTGGTCTGTGCTGCAGCATGTACCTTAGGGGTGAGGTGTTGCGCTTACATTTTCAAAAGGGGAGGTATGTCCGGAGACAATGTGGCCTACATGTGTCTGAGAATCAATACATTTATGGGGAACCGGCAACTCCAGCAATCCAACCTCCTAGGCCACATTTGTCAACGGTTCCTCCGCAACCCCCCGCTTGAAACTCTACCCTAGAAATCTCTGCCTTGACTGGCATGCCGCGGAAAGGGAAAAAACAACAACTAATGGTTTTATGTACAACAAGTACAATGTGAGCCTACAATTTTACTTACTGTGTCAAGAGCTAACTCTCTAGGGCCCTTATACACTGAGCAGGCGTAACCAACCGGCTTGACCTTTATTATAGGTTACCCCCTCCTGTCACAATGACATCACACCAACAAATGGGATATTCTTTTTATTTTTTAAATAAGTCCTCAAACAAGCATAACCTGTGTGTCATCTAATAATAATAAATAAGCATAATAATAATAATAGCATGTTCTTGTAATGCGCTGCTAGTTTTATGTACACACCAATCTTTCACAAGACATTTTTCACAGCATACCTGGTCCCCGTGCCTCTTAGAGCTTACAATCTAGTTTTTTGGTGCTGAGGCACAAGGTGATAAATTTACGTGCCCAATGTCACAATTGGAGCCGCCTGGGAATTTAACAAAGTACCAGTTCAGTGTTCCTTTACTATCACTGAGCCACTGCCTTCTCTAGCTCTCTCTGGAATGCACCAGTAATCATTCACTAAAAGTTATTTTCTTTGAGGCTGTGACAGAATAGTATCTGGCTATCGTTATTGCCTTCAAATACCATCATCCACTGTCTAGTGGGCCCTCCATGATATCCCCCCCCCCCCCCCAATTAGTCTCTTTGAATACCAGCACAGATCCAGGAAAAGTCTTGGACCTGGCAAACCCCTATATTCTATTTTTTAAACTCAAGCTGTTGCTCAACTTAACCCGAAGCACCCGATTGATTAAAACATAATATCTTAGATATTATCATTGGCATATATATATATATATATATATATATATATTATATAATGTTGTGTGTTGTGTTATGTGGAGCTTGTTTTCATTAGAGTGGATGGACACCGTGTGGCGGTTGCCAGGGGTCTAAGCACCAGAAAATATACAACAAGCCTCGCTGGTTATATTCAAGGGGTCTCATTTATGGTGGGAAGAATACTAGGCCAAGTGCTTGGTTGCAGAAAAGAATTACCAAAAGATCCAGTACACAATAAATGCAGCAGTTTCTTCAAATAAAAAGGATAACAATAGAAATCCTCCTACGTTACAACATAACATGAGCAGATTCCTTCTATTATAGGTATTGGAGCATGAAAGATGAGAATTCATGTTGGTGTACATCAGAGCCAACCCCTCGTGTTGAATTCTAATTTCATATTCCAAAGGCATGATTTAATATCCTAAATTCCCTTAATATATGAAATACATCAAAGTCACCTTCGGTGTTAGTATCCGTAACCTTCCTTTCTTATGAATCTGTAATGATACTTGATGGCTTAAGAAAAAAGAACTCTTTGAATTAAGAAATGCCTGATATATAAATGTCCCATATCTTTAATCCCCGTAGAATACGTGACCATTCATATGTTCGTGTGAATTTCCGCATGTAAAGAATTTTTATTTTTGACCGTCTTTTACTTCCTAAGTTTACCGACAATGGTATCTGACCCTTTGCATATTCTCACTATCATGAACTTTTCATTAATGTAATAATTCGTCTAAAAAATCGCAACTGTTACAAAGATTCATCTGTAATTCTTGTGATCGTTGTTCGAAACCCATGATATTGCTTTAGTATATTCCCCCCCCCAAAAAAAACTTAATTCTGTGGACCTATCTTCCGGGCACACCCTAAGGTATTCCCCAGACTACAAACAATATCTTCAAAGTTATATTGAAATTGTCTGCTTATTTCTACTGTCATAGAATTTGGTGATGTCCCCGATTTCCTTAAACCAGGTTTTGACCCCAGTATAACCTAATTTCTGGACAAACACATACAACTAGGCATGGTCATGGCTTGACCTGCAATAAACAATAAGTTTTTAAAGAGTTGTAATGGTAATCAAATGACCTCTTGTGTGCAAATGTGATTAAAATACTGAATAGCTACTGGCATTATCATTACAACAAGTATATATATTTTTTATAATATCCTATAAACCCTGCAGATCTTACCTGTACATAATCCTATCAACCAGCCAGATCTTCGCAATTAGATACCTATGAAACCTGCAGATCCTACAGGAGATCCTATAAACATGCTGATCTACAGGAAATCATACAGACCTACAGGAATTCCTAGGACTGCAGCTTCTGTAGAAATCTGATAAATCATGTAGATTCTACAGCGATCCATAGATCCCCCCACAAATTATACAGGAATATATAGACCCTGCAGACTACATGAGATTAGATTAAACACTGCAGATCATTCAGACTTTCGTATCGACCCTGCAGAATCTAACAGGAAATCATAACCCATTAATGCCTCCCATTTAATGCCCGAGTACTAATGATGGGGGCCCTGCATTTTATGCTGGGAGTTTAGAAGTTTCCCTGTCGTTAGGCCAGGTGCGTCATAAGCCTCCTCACCTGACCTGTAGTGGCTCAGCATCCCTGGTCCAGGGGAGTGTTGGACTGACAGAGGATGCTTGTTCCATGGACAAACCGGAGCTGCAGCTCTGCATTGAGACAGATGGTGTGCTGGAGATGAGAGAAGATAGAGAGAGAGAGAGAGAGTAAGAGAAAGAGCTGAAACAGGGAGGGGGAGAGAGACAAGGGAAAGAGAGGAGAGTACGGAGGGGGAGAGAGGAGGCAGGAAGAGATGCTAGACAGAGAGAAAGAGAGATTATGGAGATATACTGGGGCGTAATGAGAGGGAAATGTTTTTTGCATGTGTAAATGTGTGTTTGTTTTATGCTGTAGAGTATATATATATAATATTATATATGTTGATAAATTTACTGTATAATCTGTGTGAATATGGGCATAGTTTTCTGATGTCTCCATGTATGTGGTGTATGCGTGAGTGTAATGTAGATCATATTATATATTTATATTGCTATATTAGTGTGTGTAATATTGTATCTATTATATATATATTATATATATATATATTGTGCGTGTTATTATGTCTATATCTCATATAATCTATATATATCTGTGTGATCTATTTTATATATCTATATATCTATATAATCTATATATACACACACACACACACAACGATACTTTAGGCACGTGTGTGTAAATTCTTCTGTATCGGTGGTAGTATATATTTGTACTATAATTTTGTACCTATTGTGTCACATGATAAATGACTCATTTTTACTCCTTCCTATTAGCAGCTTCTCTCTATGTCAATCTGGAAGATTTCATAGAACATGAACAAACCCAATCTTCCATGATTTTGTATCAGTAGATCAACCCTGTACAATTGGGAGCCCTGAGTGTTTCCTCTGCCACTTCCCCCTACCACCTTGTCTCCCTCCCTCCTCTCTCTCTACTCTCCCCCCCCCCCCCCCCCTCTCTGTCCCTGTATCTCTGCACTGCCCTTCTGTCCCTGTATCTCTCCTTGTCACTGCCCCCCTGTCCTCTCTGCCAA
>WSYH01012858.1:0-17986 GCA_036426205.1 Ascaphus truei
TACTCACAGAGAAAATGCAAAGACCATGAAGAAAAAGGACCTACTGTATAGCACAAAAAGGACATAAAAAACACAAATAGTGTATGTAATAGGACAGTAGTCCCAGGGATAATCCTCTCTTCAATGGATAAACTCACAGGAGAGTAGATCTTTAAAGCATGAAGCTGGACATCAACAGGTTATGGATAGGTTGCTGGGCTCCTTTCTTTATTTTGATAGGTGGTTGTTCAATATGGAAAGGAAATAGCAAAGGGCAAACATAGTTTAATACTGTTTATAAAAAAAGAATGTTAGTAACACATGATGCACAATGCACTCACAAATTCATAGATTAAAAAGGTGGATTAGAGTACACTAAACTTTGTGTCCTCTGGCAAAGGATCTCATCTCTGAATGGAATCAGCTGGACTCTGGTCCTCACAGTATACTCACGCTCAGCAGCTGTAAGTCCCAGACACTTCTGCACACTGAATGGGCTAAACATAAACATTGAGAAGACAATAAATACACAAATATATACTCCATTGCGTATAGGTCTTTTTCTTATTGATGTTTGAATTGTAATACAAGTGGAATGTGTCATCTGATTTCTTTTGACACCGGAATGTGCTTTGTGGCACAGGGATATAGCAAATGTGGGCCTTAAATGCTTCATGTTTATTTCCCTTGCCCACTCGTTTTCTTTAGCATTTTATCTTTGAAATGTTAATCTGTAATTTATAAATTTAAATGTCTACTAAAAAGTTTACCTTTTCTTTATAGCAATTGTGGTTCTCTTCATTACCCTAAGGAGAGGAAAAAAAGAGCCCCTCATCATTTTGAGGAAGATGTTCGTGAAAATGTGTGACATATGATGATGAAGGTGGTGGAGAGGAAGACACAGAGGCTTTTACATCTCAGCCCTTCGAAATCCATCTGCTGCTGAGGAACTAAAGTACAGGAGAGATGTAAGACCAGAAGTAATGTGTACACCCAGACACGAAGCACTCTTCCAATGTCGACACTAAAATGTTCAGGAATTTATCAAATCAAAACTGGGTTGAAGCAGACCTTGACTCCAGTGTGCCCCTTATGACTCCCTACAGACATATGCATATGAAGGTCAAAAGTCAGAAGCAGGATCTATCAGCTCTCTAGATCATTAGGCACGCAATCTGACCAGGATTATACTACCTTGATGAATGGGGACCAGAGTTTAAAAAGTTAGCCGAACTCTATGGAGAAAAGGAGCCTGAAAAAACGACCCTAGTTTCCTATTTCAAAAACTGTGTTTTATTTAAAAAAAAACTGGGAGCATAACCACAAGATTAACAATAAATTTCATATTTGGAACTGAGCAAGGTGTTCACTTTTACTGTAGAAACATGCCATTTTCATATTTGAAACTGGGTTTCTCTGATTTTGAAAAATACAGAAAACAGAAACTATTTTCCCTTGTGTATATTTTTAATACTCAATAAAGTTGGTTGGTGCCATATCCATACTAGATATTCAAAGCAAGACAAGCATTTTATTTTACTAACTTAAATGAAACATAAAATTGTTGAGAAAAACTTTTTGCATGCATGTTCCACTGAGATATCCTTCAAATATACTCCATGCCATAGTTTGTGTGGCAGTCATGAGGATATCCTGCAAGGTACAGGTATGGCAGCTCTTCTTGTATTATGTAGACATTACCTATTGGCGAAATATGAGGGAATTAAGTTGGGGGAAATATCTTACATTGAAATCATATTGTAGCTCTTTTTAAACACAAGGCTTTAAATATTTTTTACTATTCCTTATTTTCTCTAGAAGCTCTCAGAACTGATATTCATGTAGTATTTAACCACCAAAGTGCCCTGCTAGTAATCTACAATTTATTACTTTTTTATGTTTTTATTTTATTTAGTCTATAAGGTAATTCATTTTAAACGTTTACACTGTATGCAATAAAAAGAGGTTGAAAAAAAGAAAATAAATAGTCATCTAAGCAACACTGTAGACTGTGCTTTTCTATGAGATAAGAGGGTAAAAACAAGCTTTTTTTTTTTTAGCTTTTTATTCCTACTCTAGATTTGCACATTTAGGGCCATTATTCAGAAAGCTTCGATAAGGCCCTTATCGAGACTTATCGACCAAAATGGCTACTGGTATTCAGATAGCCTCGATAAGTGCTCGATAACGGCTGTATCGACGCAAAAAAATTTATCTCCGTCTGAAATTCGCTGAACTGAGCAGCGATCAGGCCCTTATCGACCATTTTCGGAGGGTTGATAAACTTCCGTATTCAGAGACCGCGAGTCGGGTGGGCGCGGCCAATCGCAGCCCATCGCAGCCTAAAAAACGACTTCTCCCCAAATCCAATTCCCCACAAAATTGTTGGACAATTGGTGGGGAGATGGCCTCGATGAGCTGCGATGGGGCGGGACTTAGAAGAAATCAGGGCCCTTTCCTGCCTCGGATTGATGGCGGGGGTCTCCGGAGCTGATAGCCATTAATAGCAGCTCCGGACCCCCCCGGATGCATCCGAGGCAGGAAACATGTATGTACAGCAACTTTATTACCTTAGCGGCTAACCGCTAAGGCAATGAAGGGGTTAAACACCGTGCCAGGCTTACAGTAATAAACATACAGTACAATGCAATACTGTGGCTATCGGGGGTGGGTGAAGGGTGAATTTGGCCCTTAGTGGCTGTTTAGGCATTGCGGGGGGTTGCGGGGGAGTTAACCCCTTCATTACCTTAGCGGTTAATACCGCTAAGGTAATAAAGGGGTTAACCCAAACGCTACCCCCCGCAAGGTCTAAACACCCATCCTTAGAGCTAATCACCCTTCACTCACCGTGAGGCCTAAGCACCCACCCCAGGAATGACTATAACCACCCTATACCCATTGAGTAGTATAGTGGTACATCATACCATATAATAAAATATGGGCATGATAAGCCCCTATAGCACTCAATGGGCACCCTAATAAAAATACAGTAATACACAAAACACACAGTAATACAACCTAACATACTCCCAAAAAACAACATTCACTAAATAAAATCAGTAGCCACGCTAATCCAATCAATAGAAGCAATTACAACATCAACCATGAGTTAATTAACAACCCAAGAACCAATAACTAAAGCAACTCAAAAGAAAGTAAAACAAGTAAACAATAACTACAACAAAAACCAAAAAGCAAAAACAACAACAATACCTGAAGTATCCAGAAAACAAAGCTAAACAAAATAACTTAAGTACAAGCGAACACCAACGCAAACCTAAACAAAACCAAAACACAACAACAAACCACCATCAATAACAAGCGAGAAATGCCCCACAATATTGGCATAATAATGTATTAATCTGTACCCGAAAGAGGTACAGATTAATATATTATCAGTCAATGTGCCTCCCCCAAAAAATCAAAAAACACACCCAAAAAATAGACCTGTAAAAAGAGACATTTACAAACATAGAATATCTTACTTACCATTAGAAGCGGTGGCCCTCCGACTCCCGGGGAACAGGAAGCTCACGTACCTTGAAGGTTTCCAACAGCATCCGATGCCATCTCATCAGGATCCGGCTCAGGTACCCCAAACTTCTTTTTTCTTTCTTTACTCACCGTCTTCTATCTTCATCTGTAAACCATTTCTTGTTGTTCTTATCTTCTTTCTTCATCTGTCAATCCATAAAACCCGTTTAATCCCAGCCGATGCTGTCTCGTCTGCTTCTTGGGTCAAATGAGGCGTCACGGCCTTAATAATGGCTTGTGACGTCACATTTACCCTCACAATGGTTAACAGCCACCTGATTGGCTGTTAAAAACATGTGCAGACTTAATTTTTTTTTTGCTGTGACGTCACTTAAGGGAATGATGCCAGCCAATCAGAATGGCTGTGCTTCATTTACCTTTAACATGACGTCAGTAAATCCAAGATGGCCACTGTGTCACAAGGTATTTCAGCCAATCAGCGTGTGGAATTGGTTCCCACGATCTGATTGGCTGAAATACCTTGTGACAACAGCGGCCATCTTGGATTACTGACGTCATGTTAAAGGTAAATGAAGCACAGCCATTATGATTGGCTGGCATCATTCCCTTTAAGTGACGTCACAGCAAAAAAAAATAAGTCTGCACATTGTTTTAACAGCCAATCAGGTGGCTGTTAACCATTGTGAGGGTAAATGTGACGTTCACAAGCCCATATTTAAGGCCGTGACGCCTCATTTGAGCCCAAGAAGCCAACCGAGACAGCATCGGCTGGGATTTAACATGGGGTTTTATGGATTGACAGATGAAGAAAGAAGATAAAGAACAACAAGAAATGGTTACAGATGAAGATAGAAGACGGTGAGTAAAAGAAAGAAGAAAAAAGAAGTTGGGGTACTGATGGATGATGGCATCCTGATGGATGATGGCATCGGATGCTGTTGGAGGCCTTCAAGGTACGTGAGCTTCCTGTTACCCCGGGAGTCGGAGGGCCACCGCTTCTAATGGTAAGTAGGATATTCTATGTTTGTAAATGTCTCTTTTACAGGTCTATTTTTTGGGTGTGTTTTTTGATTTTTTGGGGAGGCACATGACTGATAATATATTAATCTGTACCTCTTTCGGGTACAGATTAATACATTATTATGCCAATATTTGGGGGGAATTTCTCGCTTGTTATTGATGTGGATGTGATTGTTTTATGGGTTGTTAATTGTATTAAGGTTTGCGATTGGTGTTCGCTGTACTTAAAGTTATATTATGTTAGCTAATGTGTTTATGGATACTTCAGAGATAGTTTTAATGTATTTATTTGTCTTTTAATGGTTACATAATGAATGTAGGATTAATTCATGTTACATTGGTTAGTGTTACTATTATTTTGAGTTGCTTTAGGGATTATATGGTTTGATTGGGTAATGTTTATAATTCATTGTTGATGTTGTAATTGCTTCTATTGATTGGATTAGCTGGTATGATTTATTAGTGAAGTGTTGTTTTTGGGAGTATAGTTAGGTTGTATTACTGTGTGTCTTGTGTATTACTGTATTTTTATTAGGGTGCCCATTGAGTGCTATAGGGGCTTATCATGCCCATATTATTATATATGGGTATGATGTACACTATACTACTCACTCAATGGGTATAGGATGGGTATAGTCATTCTGGGGTGGGTGCCTAGGCCTCACGGGTCAGGGTGGGTAGGTGATTAAGGGGTTAGGGACCATTAGAATGTATTTTTTTTCAATATATGGTTTCGGGCAACGGAGGACAGAGGGACCTGCTGTTGTGGAAAGTATAACTGTATTTATTTATTTTATTTATGTATGCGACTGCAGTGTTTAATAATGAGCAAATAATATATTATCCATATCTGGATAATAGTTAATTTGCCCATTATTGTACTGTATGGATTTGGGCAGGGGGGGAGGGGGGTGGGGGCGTGTATTGATGTGTTTTTACATATTAATTTAAATATCCATTTCTTTAACAGTGTAGAGGTGCAGGGGGTCTCCGGAGATGAACCACGTTGGTTTTATGTCCGGGGACCCCCTGCTTCCCGAGATACAGGCCTCTTTATGGGGTGCCGGTATCCATCTGCATTGAAATGTACCGCGTCACGTGACCGGGACATTTCCTTGCATAGAAGATACCGGCACCCCATAAAGAGGCCTGTATCTCGGGAAGCAGGGGGTCCCCGGACACAAAACCAACGTGGTTCAGCTCCGGAGACCCCCTGCACCTCTACACTATTAAAGAAATGGATATTTAAATTAATACATTTCGGGCGACATTTCCGCTGGGAGAGGCGGCTCTCTCAGAGCAGCTCTCTCTGCAGCAGAAATGAATCGCTGGTTTTTGCCTTTGCAGAGGCTCGAGGCTCTCGCTGGCAGCAACTCGCCAGGTTTGGGCATTCTGCTATCACAGGTATTCGAGCCTTTCTGAATACCGTGATAGCAACGCCCAAAAAACATTCATTTTAAATTCCCTGGCGAATTTTTTTATGAATGTTCTCTGAATAAGGCCCTTAGTGTCCAGAAAATTTGTACATGCTGCTATTCTTAATTGAACAACCTGGTGGCATGGACAGCCATGGTTTTTGCTTGGCAGCACCAATATTAAGTAGCTGTAATGTTATAATGCTGTCACTATACACAAAATAACATAATCTGCATGTGGGGAAGTAGAAGCAATTTCATTATAAAATGTATACTAAGAAGAATAAGTCACTTAAATAAATGTTTTATTTTCTTTTTTTAAATCTGATGCCGTTAACTTAAGCACTGAGAGAAAGATTGCAGTATTTTATGGTGCAAATACATTATTCCATTAAAACTGTGCTGAGAAATTTCCTTATACATTTTCTCACAATGGCTCACTGATGCAAATGGAGCGAAGCACAAAAAACCTTAAGAGTAAACCATGCACTGATACAAAAGGATACATAAAGATTGCTTTTATTTAGCATCATCATAAAATCATAATATACATTGGTGACATCAGAGCCGGATTGGTGGCGGTCACATCAATGTGAATAAACCTAGCCCTACACCTTACAGACAGCTTGAGCACTTCTGCGGCCCAACATCAGTAATCAAAGTTAAATGTTAACGTTTTTAAATGAACCAACACAACATTTAAACTGTGATTGCAGGGGGAGAGCACGGGGCCTCTGTAAGTGCTGGCATGTCCTCCTGCTCTTATGTGACGATGTGTTGTCCTGACAACACAACGTCACATGATGCGAGAGCAAGCAAGAGGCCCCCCACATTATGTGGAATCATCACGTGACGTCACACCATCAAGGCAATACATTGTAGCAGGAGGAGATGACGGGCTCCGGAGGAGGTAAGAGGCTCCAACATACTCACTCTGCATCGGGCTCCAAAAAACTCACAGCCGTCCTTGGTACTACTGTATACTCTGATGTTGCCTTTACAAGCCGAAGGGCTGCATCAGACAGTATAGATATATATACAGTATACTGTACATATAACCTTACAGAGTCACTCAGAAAATGAATCTGTAAGTATCATTGTAACATTACCTTTTCTTTATTACCATTCTCTACTTGTTTCAGCATGCAGCTAGCAGGATTGTTTTAAAAATATTATCAAGCAATTGGGTGCTGAAGTGGCTTAAAAGAGGAATATTGTAGTTAAGGATAATAAGAAGTGTTTTTCTCTGCACAAAATATTCACGATACTACTCTATAATTATTGAATATTGAATGTATTGTGAAATAACATGAAAAGTCTTTTCACATACAGTATAAAATAGGAAAGCCATTGTTAATGACATAGGCCACTCAATGTTTGGTCTCTTTTTTAAAATTATGACTGTAACCCCCTTTCTCCCGGCTCCAAGAGTCACATCAGATTAATTATGAACATGAATGCTCAGTCTCTCAGGGCAAGCAAATGATTTTGGGTTGTTGAAGAGCTGGGAGTGTATGAAAGATATAAACAGCATAAGTATCAGGAACTTTTATAAAACAAAATCCGCCTTTATTAATAAGTTTTTAAAGAAATCCCACTGAAAAAATTACACTTCAGAGATCTGTTGTAACGATGCTTGTCTCAAGCAGGAAACGGACCCACAGGGCTCAGGTAGGAATATGATTGAATTGACCTAAGCCATAGGACAGAGTCCTGATAGAGTAGTGAGTCGTACGCCAAAGGTCAGGGCTGGCAGCAGAGTTGCGTAGTCAGTGGGAATGCAGAGGTCGAGGCAGGGGGAAGACAGGTGTGGTCAAGGTACTTAGCCAGGTCTGGTTACGAGGAAGACAAAAGGTAAGTGCATTGCATGTACTCAGCATGAACTGAAACTTTTCTCTACAATTTCCTTCTTACAAGGCTGTCCTATTAAAGGAAGCTGCCAAGAGCAAAAATGGAGGCTCCTGCCACAGAAGGCGAGCTAGAGCAAAATCTCGGTCCGGTCACAGAATACCCGGGATGGATTTTGCAAAACCTCATATCCTCCCACATGAAAATCTTTTTTTCAATATTGAGAAAGTCCTCTACAGTGCCGATTTATCTCTCTTCCGTGGGATTTGTTCCTAATAGCATTCAGTTCTTGGCTGGGGATGTGCGTACACCCAAAACATTCCTGTGGAGTCTTGTGAGTGCACTTTTCCTTCTATACCCACTTTATTAAAATGATGACATCAAAAATAGACCTGTAGAAAAAATAAACCACATCAAAAATAGGTTGAGTGAGGAATCACCCTCAAGAATGTCCTGGGCCTTACCCAAAGGGCTCCTCAATCATTCACCATGCAGATTGATGAGAATAGAAGAGTACCTTCGAGTCAGATGCACATACAAGAGCCTCCCTCTGCGGAACCCTATATTTATTTATTTATAAAATGTTTTACCAGGAAGTAATAAATTGAGAGTTACCTCTAGTTTTATCTATGTCCTGGGCACAGAGTTATGATGACATATACGTGGTTACAAATACACGGTTACATTAGGTGAACAGGGTTATACATTATATGAAGACATTTCATGAACAGTTAAAGATAAAATAAGTTATAGACATATGTAACAGTTACTGTATCCCATTAAAATGTGAGAGCTTTAGTTTTGAAAGAACTTAGACTGTCGGCAGTTTTGAGAGCCTCGGGTAGATTTTTCCAGTTGTGGGGTACATGGTCAGAGAAAATCGAGAGGCCGCATACTTTGTTGAACCTGGGGACCATGAAAAGTCCCTGGAATCAAATCTCAGGTTATAAGTGCTGCATGGGGTAGATGTGAGGAGCTTGGTCAGATACGGTGGTAGGGAATTATTTGAAGGCAAGACAGGAGAGATTAACAAAACAGTGGAATACCTTTATTCCTACATTCGCCACTTGAGGTATTCCACTGTTTTGTCTTATAGGACATGCAGAGAAAGATACATTTATCTGTTGACTTTTGATTTACTTACTTACCGATTCCACATAGGAGTGATTTATACCATACTCCTCATCATTACTATGCTCCTAGATATATAATCAAAGTACAATTACAGATACCGAGATAAGACTTAGATACTGCTGCGGCAGCTTTTATTCTTACAAATCACCGGCTTTTACCTGGCATGTTCCTGGAATGCCACGCTGTTCACCTGGAGCATGCCGGGCTCCTTTTGCCTTCCCAGCCAGGCGCATGCCCGGCTGACGCGCGGTTGATGTGTTAATTGATAATGGTTCAGGATTTACTAGGCTGCAATGCTTCGCGTGTCTGCCAGATGGCATAAATTCATGACTTGTAATGCGCCGAATCAGTAATGTGTCGGCTTGCAGGTGTTTCGTTTAAAAAAGATACTGTACCACAGTGTGCTATTGTAACTTGGTCTTGGCCTTGAGACTGAAGGAAGAGTTTACAAAATGTATCAATTTAGGCTTTTCATATTATAGAAAGACAAAGACCAGTTTCAGTTTGTGTTACACTATTCTCCAGAGACCCACCCGCCATGAGTGTTCAAGTGCAGCCTGCTTTCCAAAAACCTGACAGAAGTTACGCGTATTTGATATGGGCCGCGATTAATGCAACAGAGGATAAGATGGCAACAGTTGCTCACATTTATCAGTATTTTATCGAAAAATATGACTTTTACAAATTTTCGCCAACTCCTCATACGTGGAAGCGTGCAGTAACGAAAAGGTTATGTAGTGACCCCTGTTTTCACCGTATTGAGCCCCAATTTGTTGGAGGGTATTGGTGTGTATCACTGGGTTTTTCCCGTATCTATGATCATGGAGGCGGCAAAAGGCAAAGGGTCATGTTAAAACAAACTAAGAAGCGACAGTCGCTGCCAAGCAATACACCAGCACCAGCACCAGCACCAGCACCGGCTTCCAATGACGGTCCCACTGTCAGTGACAACCCTGAGGCTGAGCTGGATTTGGCGTGCAGTTTTGATGAAGCTTGCATGTATCTAAGCGATTTCCAGCCTCACCTGCTGACTACAGGTGGACTAGTCCCGCTGCCAATTATCAACGTGGATGATGAAGAAAGCTGGACTGGCAGTGGACCGGCGCCGGCGCAAGCTGAATGGGAAATTCAATGGTGAGTACTGTCTTGTTGCCATATTATTTTGGTGGGGCTGGCTGGGTACTTCTTTAGGCGGCTGACCATTACTGTACTGTACATTAAAACTTTTCTTTTTGTTTTTTCTCAGAAAAGAAAACGGCTAATGGGGGGATTTCGATGGATAATATTGTACTGTATGCTGATGTTTTCCGGCCGTACAGTATACTGTGTAATTAACCCTGAATAAATAAAACTTTTATTCCTAGGTGCCCTAGAACAGAAGTTCCCACGCCAATTGCCCGTGAACTTGACCGCGGCCCTAAGTAGTTCCCACGCCAATTGCGCGAATATAATGTAAAATAACCCATTCTGTGGGTCTGAGCAGGTTGAAATTTACCTGGTCCCCATGCGGGAGGACCCTTGCCATAGTGGCAAAATATGAGCCGTGCACGACCCCCGGAACTGGAGATACAAAAAGACAGTTTAAAAGCACATTACCAAAGTGGCTTTTTTTCTGCCATGCAAGTCAATGGCAGAAACCTGAACTTTAACATCACCCTGACTCCGTTCTGTTGCCACGAGAGGGTCGCAATTTGCCATGCAATCCTGCCGCAACTAGGACTACATGGTGCCCGAATATGAGCCCTCTAGGTCGAACAGAACCGGAGTTCTGGGTTTCAGGTTTTGCTCATTGTGACTTAGCCGGTTCAAAGCTTTCTCCGCCATTTGCGCTCAATGGTAGGACCCTCCTCGCCGGTGTGACCCTTTCTCGCCGCCATTACTGCTGGGACCCTGTTGGGGTCAAGTGAGGAGGTTCCTAACATCTAGGGGCAAAATGAATTTTATTTCTAGGCGCCCTAGAACAGAAGTTCCCACGCCAATTGACCTAGTTCCCACACCAATTGCCGTAGTTCCTACGCCAATTGCGCGACCAGCCAGTTAAAAAACAGAGCAGCAAGCCTCTACAGTACATTTGTTACACTGGCAAAGGAGCAAATGGAAACAATGTAGGGCAATTGAACATGGTCTTTTATTGGTGGAGTCAGTACAAAAACATTTATTTACAATATTGAAACATTTAAAGTGCACCGCATTTCTAACCATCAACACACAATAATACATTCTGCAGCCTTTATTAAATTCTTCTGCCTGCCACAAAACATTTTTGGTGCATGGGGCACAGGGAGTTAAAGTGACTTGCTTTTTATGTACTGTATTTGGGGGTTGTCTTTGGGGGTTTATTCGTCAAATTATTATGATGAACTGCCTTTTGAAATGACACTGCTGTTAACTACAGTATTTCAGCCACACACCTCCAGAGTTTTTAATCCCTCCCTAGCCAAGCGTCAATCGGCTGAGTCACCCTAGCCTACAGTACCATCCCCCTCTCTCCACTGGGTCGTTGATCTGTTGCATATTGCCATTGTGTTCTTAATCCGCCCATAGCCGAGCTACAAACACTCAGCACGCCTGCTTCTAATCACACCATCCCCCTTCCCCAACCCTAAGAGGCCTGTTGTTTGAATGGTAATGCTTTGAAAAATCCCATCTCGAATTTGAAATGTAAATCTGATGTGCACAGCACTGTGAGAATTGAGAGTACACTGATACAGTATTTCATCAGGGTGTGAAAATATTTGTCTGTCACTATGGTTTACAGTCACATGTTTTTAATACAATACAGTACATTCTTAAATATCTTTAAAATAAAAATATATAAATCCTATATATACTGTAAGTACATATAATGTAAAATAACCCGTTCTGTGGGTCTGAGCGGGTTGAAATTTACCTGCTCCCCATGCGGGAGGACCCTTGCCATAATGGCATAATATCAGCCTTGCACAACCCCCGGAACCGGAGATACAAAAAGACAGTTTAAAAGCACATTACCAAAGTGGCTTTTGTTTCCTGCCATGCAAGTCAATGGCAGAAACACCTGAAACTTTAACATCACCCTGACTCCTTCTGTTGCCACGAAGAGGTCGCCATTCGCCATGCCAATCCTGCCGCAACTAGGACTACATGGTGCTCCAATATGAGCCCCTAGGTCGAACGAAAAAACCATGGACCCTCGGAGCCTTGTCTTGTCTCTCTTTGGCTGGAACCCCTGGCCCTTTCCTCTGGTCCTGGAGTCTCTGGTTCCTAAAAGAAGAAAACCAAAAAAACGCACCCCTCTCCAAAGAACATGGCCATCCTGCGGCCTGGTGTGCCCTTCCTGGACTTCCTACCAAAAACCATCACTCTCTCCTGCCTCATGTTTTTTCTGCTTCTGGGCCTGGACCTGGCCAAAAAAAAATCTGGGAGAAACTTCTTGTCCTACCCCCCAAAAACCTGGCCCCCCCCCACCTCCCTTGGACCCTCCTGCACCCTGCCCTTCCTCATGGGCTCCCTCTCCAAAAAAACTCTTTCAAACCATGGTGACTGCCCCCCCCTGGCTCCCTCCTGTGCCCCTCCCCCTTTGCCCCATGCTGTCTGCTCTGACCCTACAAATTGGCTCCCCCGATAAAACACCATCGCGGCTTCCTTAACCATTCTGAACCCCCAAAAAAACCAAACCCATGCATTCCCCCCCCCTTCCCCTCTCCTCTGGAGTTCGGGGTTCATGGTTTTGCTCATTGACGTTAAGCCGGTTCAAAGCTTTCTCCGCATTTGCGCTCAATGGTAGGACCCTCCTCGCCGGGTGACCCTTTCTCGCCGCCAGTACTGCTGGGACCCTGTGTGGGTCAAGTGAGGAGGTTCCTAACATCTAGGGCAAAATAATTTTATTTCTAGGCCGCCCTAGAACAGAAGTTCCCACGCCAATTGACCTAGTTCCCACCAATTGCCGTAGTTTCCTAACGCCAATTGCGCGACCAGCCAGTAAAAAACAGAGCAGAAAGCCTCTACAGTACATTTGTTACACTGGCAAAGGAGCAAATGGAAACAATGTAGGGCAATTGAACATGGTCTTTTATTGGTGGAGTCAGTACAAAAACTTTATTTACAATATTGAAACATTTAAAGTGCACCGCATTCTAACCATCAACACACATAATACATTCTGCAGCCTTTATTAAATTCTTCTGCCTGCCAAAACATTTGGTGCATGGGGCACAGGAGGAGTTAAAGTGACTTGCTTTTATGTACTGTATTGTGGGGTGTCTTTGGGGTTTATTCTACAAATTATTATGATGAACTGCCTTTTGAAATGACACTGCTGTTAACTACAGTATTTCAGCCACACACCTCCAGGTTTTTATCCCTCCCTAGCCAAGCGTCAATCGGCTGAGTCACCCTAGCCTACAGTACCATCCCCCTCTCTCCACTGGGTCGTTGATCTGTGCATATTGCCATTGTTGTTCTTAATCCGCCCATAGCCGAGCTACAAACACTAGCACGCCTGCTTCTAATCACACCATCCCCCTTCCCCAACCCTAAGAGGCCTGTTGTTTGAAGGTAATGGCTTTGAAAAATCCCTCTCGATTTGAAATGTAAATCTGATGTGCACAGCACTGTGAGAATTGAGAGTACACTGAACGTATTTTTCATCAGGGTGTGAAAATATTTGTCGTCACTATGGTTTACAGTCACATGTTTTTAATACAATACAGTACATTTCTTAAATATCTTTAAAATAAAAATAAAAATCCTATATTACTGTAAGTACATATAATGTAAAATAACCCGTTCTGTGGGTCTGAGCGGTTGATAAATTTACCTGGTCCCCATGCGGAGGGACCCTTGCCATAATGGCATAATAATCAGCCTTGCACAACCCCCGGAAACCGGAGATACAAAAAGACAGTTTAAAAGCACATTACCAAAGTGGCTTTTTTCTGCCATGCAAGTCAATTGCAGAAACCTGAACTTAACATCACCCTGACTCCGTTCTGTTTGCCAACGAGAGGTCGCAATTTGCCATGAATCCTGCTGCAACTAGGACTACATGGTGCCGAATATGAGCCCTCTAGTCGAACAGAACCGGAGTTTTGGTTCCAGTTTCTGCTCATTGTGACTTAGCCGGTTCAAAGCTATGTGTTAGGAACCCTCCTCGCCGGCGTGACCCTTCTCTCGGCATTACTGCTGGGACCACTGTTGGGGTCAAGTGAGGAGGTTCCTAAATCTAGGGGCAAAATGAATTTTATTTCTAGGCGCCCTAGAAACAGAAGTTCCCACCCAATTGACCTAGTTCCCACCCAATTGCCGTAGTTCCTACGCCAATGCGCGACCAGCCAGTTTAAAAAACAGTGCAGCAAGCCTCTACAGCATTTGTTACACTGGCAAAGGAGCAAATGGAAAAAATGTGAGGCAATTGAACATGGTCTTTTATTGGGAGTCAGTACAAAAACATTTATTTACAATATGAAACATTTAAAGTGCACAGCAATTTCTAACCATCAACACACAATAATACATTCTGCAGCCTTTATTAAATTCTTCTGCCTGCCACAAAACATTTTTGGTGGCATGGGGCAAAGGGTGGTTAAAGTGACATTTTAAGACATCTCCTGTTATAAAGAAACCCAGTACTGTACTGTATACAGTTCAGTTCAGTGGGATGGTGGCGCAACACTGTCAGTCAGACTGCCACCAGTTAGTCCTGAGGGCAGCAAACAGGGCAGGTTTTCAGGGCAAACATTGAAAACACCGTGCTGTTGCGGCCCTCAGGGACTGGAGTGTGCATGTCCTGTGAAAAAAAACACACAACAACATCTCTGTGTAAGTAAGCAGGAGGTATGTAGGGCAAAACGGAGAGTACCAATACAGTTCAGCACAACAGTATGGGCTCACTGACAGTCCTCCACATTGTCCATCTGGCCGCATTCCTTGCATGGCGCAAAACGCCATTAATGCAGTATTCTAAAACGCCTTTCATTTACAGGATCTGAACTGCTATAAAAGCGCCGCAATTCTTCCACAATGTTTTTCCTTAATTGGCAGGAAGCGCCTTTTTTACGGATTCCCCATCGTAGTTCACTTGAACACCACTCGCAGAAAACGAGCGTTGTAGGAACATGGTGCTTAAAATGATCAAGGCCATACTTGTGGGGTGCACCAGCACTCATCACCTTATATTCTCCCTAAGCGCGCTGTCAGATCGCGCAGGGTGATGTCGGCATGTTTCGTGCGACGGGTGTGTAGGTTCTTGGGAGCTGGGTGTGGCTGTGGCGGCGAGGCGATGGTAGTAGGATGTCTGGGAGGAAGCTTTCCTCCAGTCGTGGTCGCCGTGTTGTCTCGCGGTGGTCTTGATGGGGTTGTTCATGTTCCTCAAAGGAATATGTACACTAAATCTTGGGGTGGAGGGGGGCGCTTGGTGATGGAGGGGGGTCGAAGGTCCCATTTCATTACATCCATGTCACCCACCCTTCCTGCCCGCGTCAGGGAAACAGGGGCATTAGCCACCAAGCAAATAATGTATGCCTGCCATGTCAGCCTCTTCATTTCCCATCCGTTGATCCATCCGTTGCTCCATTTGTAGCATCCGTGCTCCACATGTAACATGGTCTCCAGAAGCAGATCTATCTTTGCCAGCACAATAGATTCCCGGGGAGATCGCACACTTCCCATTCCAATCGGTCCAACGAGCTGCTTCTTGTGCATGGCGTCCTGGAATATCTGGGGGGATGGGTGCAACGAGAGGTGAGATGGGGGTTCCATGGAGAGAAGCGGCATCGATGGTGAGTGGGGAGGTGACCTGTGGATACTCGGTAGAGGCGGCAGCATCCGTCAGATGGAATGGAGAGATGGGGGTGGAGAAGACGGGAGAAATTTCGGGACAGCTAAAGCGAGTCCGTCGAAGACTTTTTTTTTATGGTGAAGTGGTCTGGCGATCGCGTGGGTTTGGCTGCCACTTCGTTTTGCGTAGAGAGGTATTACCGATATAGCTTCTTCACATAATGAGGCTTAGCGTCTAAAAAACCTTAACGCTTTGGGGTAGCCAGAAGGTTTTCCTTTATTGGCCTTAGCCGTGTGCGCTTTTGCCCTTTTGGCGTGTGGGAAACGGAACACGCTTTTCGCTTTTTCGCATGACAGGCACAGCAGAGTGAAGGGTTCTGGCGTCCATAGAACCGGGGATCCCATGGTCAGCAGGTGCTGGCAAATGCAGTACAGTAATCTGCGACAAGGGCAAGTTTCGATACAAGTCCTGATGGTGGTGGCTATGCAAAGTGGTGTGACATTTTATGCATGGCCGGCCCAGTACAGGCTGTTGAAAGTGGGCTGTATCTAATATGAATCATTACGTATAAATACACCATCCTATTTTGTTATTGGACTGCCATTAGATTAGCACACATCAACATAAACATCTGACCACTAACATTATTGTGTTTGTATTTTTTCCCACGTCTCGCGCAATGCCTGTTTAAAAAAATTTCAAAGGATTCTCAGCATGACGAACTTAAGAGATGTACTAGGAGCGACCACAGCGAATTGGCTGCTATCGATCGGCGTGGTTAGCTCTTCTGAACCTCTGCGTGTGCCATTAACCACCGTGAGCTATCATGCACAGAAAGGAAAAAACAGGATCCGGGAAAAAGGTACACCAAGGGTAACAAACGGCTATATTTTTATAAAACTTACAAAAAAAAAATATATGAATCTGTACTGTACATCTACAGTACAGTTCGTGTCTACGTAGATACTGTTGTTATTTCTGGGATTTATATACAACATATGTACAGTAGTTTGTCCTATTTACATTATATTGTACAGCAAGTAACATTTTTTGTATATTTCATTTAATCTTTACAACGGTATATAATGAATAGGAGGTACTGTATATAGTTATATTATATTACAACAGTAGTTTATTTTTGTATATTTATATTTAAGTCACAACACGTATATATATTTGTGTCTATTTAATTTATAGTACAGAGTAATACTTTTTGTATATTCAATATTATCTTACAACGGTATAACTGATAGGACTGTACTGATGATTATATTTATATGGTATAACAGTATATTTATTTTGTATTTTATATTTATAGTACAACAGTAATATATATTGTTTCGATATTATATTTTTATAGTACAGCAGTATACATTTTTTGTTATTTCAATTATCTTACAACTTGGTGTTATACTGAATAGGATGTACTGTACTGTAAGTATTTATATTTATTACAACAGTTCATTTATTTTGTATATTTATTTTATAGTACAACAGTATAGCCATGTAAAATATCCTTTGTTTTTATATTTAATGTACTGTATATTACAACAACAGGCTTTACTGTATACATTTATATTTGCTGCATATTAATAAACACAATATATTTCTTTACATTGTAGAGGATGAGGTAATGATGTGGACAAAATAAGGTAGGAGAATGATGAGAGGAGTGCGTTAAGGGTCAAATACACTACTCATGAGGAGAAGCACAAATCAGTATCCGAGAGCAGCCTAAAGAAGATGAACGCAGCATTTGGGAATAGGACGTGTGAGGTTAGTACTGGACAGTACATGAGGTAAAAGGTTTTGATTCGCAAACAGTACGCATTGTGCCCGCAATTTTTTTGATTATTTCTAATTACAGAGGTGTACCCATGATACGGTACGCCAAAAAATCAAAAGAGGTGCTCCAGGCCCAGGCATGAATCGACGCGGGGATTATTTCCAGATGCTCTTCACGATATGGTCTAAAAGCTGTGTCGCGGGACGATTTGCACGATTGCGTTCACGACAAAAAATGCGCTTATCTTCTTTGAAGCGCGGCCAAACACCTGTGAAGCTGCAAGTGTGTGGGGTGTGCCTTCTAGGCCGGTGGACCGGGATGCATTGTCTGCTTGACAGGTCAACAATCCTGTGCACCCCCCACACACCCATCCACCCACCCCCAACCCCCCTCCTGTGTTATGTGGTGTTCGCCTCCCCCAATGTACGCCACCGTTACTTGGACTATGACCTGTTGCCTTAACGTATTGACACCATGTACTGTACTCATTGTCGTGATCGTGGGTGGTTTTGTGAGTTTCACTTTTGTGATTTTTTGCTAGGTATCTTCTTC
>WSYH01012859.1:0-17982 GCA_036426205.1 Ascaphus truei
CAGCATACATCACGTCCTGTGGGTTTAACACAGAACAACTTGGCAGCGTGCGTGCAGCCACCACGGCGACAACACACCACGACCATCCACACGGCTAGACTACACAGCGATGCGTGCCACCACACCCACAGGTAGTGGCTGGGGATTGGGGTCCCAGGTTAGTCACTGTGTACACACACACACCCACACACACGTGTACACACAACTCCACTATAGCCCCACGTCGCTTCTGCACCTTAGACTACACTCAGGCTACTGAATCCACATTCCCTCATACGAGCCAACTGGTAAGTTCACCACCATACCACTTAGATTGTAAGCTCTCCGGGGCAGGGATTTCCTTTCTAATTGCCTTATCTTATTTGTTGCACTTATTGTATTGTAATTCCGTGTACTGTCTCTCTTGTAAAGTGCCAAGTACAGCTCTGGGCGCTATATAAAGATATACATACGTTTACCCATATTATTTTTATCACCAACAAATTGGGCCGTATTTAACTGCTCCTGAGAACATACTTTGGGTACATAAGAAACATTCTTCTTATTATAGAATAAAAAATATCCTTAATATTCCCACTACATTATCATGGAGAGCACATGAATTAGGGATCAAAAACATCAGACTATAAAGAGTATGAATTTTCTGGGAACTTTTAAATCTCGGGCCTGGTCACCAACTTTTAAATATCTTTTTTTATTCCATTTGCTATAAGTAGGCCTCGGTAAAAGCAGTATCTATTATACATTATTTGATAGTGTTTGGCACTGTACAGGGGGGGCATTCTGGCCTAAATCGCAACTAAAATATGTACATTTTTTATTTGCAGCAACCCTGTAGTCAGCACTTTACAGAACATGCAACTCCAGGGAATTATGATATAATATGGGGGGGGGGGGGATGACGACAAATCCAAAAGAAATTAACTGTTCTTTACCAGAAGAGCTTACAATGTTAGCGGTAACGTGAGATTTACAGAGACCTTGGGGACGGTGGTCTCTGTCAGTATCTTAACTAATGAAACAAAATGTTTCAATTGACAAACGTTTGTTCTACACCTAACCCTGTGTCTCATCCCTCTCCTACCACAAGGAAGTTTTTTTGTAGAATAAAGTTGGTGAGAACTCAATGCATCAACAGTTAAACCTATTCACAGTTCTCATAACTCGAGATAGAAACTAAATTAAATAGCCAATCAGAAGAGCGCGTGCATTATACAATTCTATTTCCTGGGTGTTAATACAAATAAACACATTGAATCAACGATATATGAAAACCATGTTTCCCAGTGAGAAATGATCCTAGCCACTTTATTTTTACTTCGATGTCTGTAACAATGTAAAGTCTCTGAAACATGACCCCATTGATTCTTAGTTTCCCTTCTGATTAGTTGATTTGCCAACTTCCCCAAAGTGTACGGGCAAAAAGTGCAATAGCAAACAGCAGAATACATAACAACGTGTTTAAATGGCTTCCAACTAGCTGAGGGAAGTAGGTATCAGTCATGCTAGAGTTGCTGTGACCAAGGATGAATTATAAAGCAGTTTTCCCGACACCACAATGGCAGCCATTTTACAAGTCCACACACATTTTATTTATATATATAAAAATTTCTCCAAAGCAGACATTAAACAAAAAAACTACCAGAAAATGTTCCAACACGTATGTAATCAAGTAATCATGGTAAGTCGTACAACACGTGTTTTATAGGCACATACTAGCAGCTGAATAACGCTGAATCCCCTTATAGCAGCAGAGCATGTGAGTGGGTATTTTATAGGGATAGAGTAAGATATGAGGAAGATTACATACTTCTATCTGGGGAAATGTAAGTCCTTTTAAAAAGCGAGTCACCGCTGTATAAACAATGCTGCTAACTCAGGGCTCTATAAAAACCACACAACAACTAATCCGGCCGCCAGGCTCCATTGTATTGCACCCGGCCGCCTCCCTCACTAAGTGGCGTCAGGTCACGTACCGCGCATGCGCACTGTCCCCCCTCCTCCGCCTCTATGGTGCCATTGCCAGCTGCAGAGGCGCCGCGGCCGCTTCCCAACTCGCTGGCTGCTCCCGGCGAATGAAGATATTTTTGTTTTCCTGAAACTCCGCCCGCGAGAGCTCTCTGTCCTCGTTCGAACGTTGAGGGTTTGACGGTTGGAAAGGGGCGAGAGGCGCCTACCTGCCGCTGCACAAACCGCTCATGGACCAATGGCCGTGCGCAGCGCCGCGTGACGTGCGCGAAGGGAGGAGTCTAGTGCTGGGCCGGCGTTCTCTCTAGTGCTGCGCGCTCCCCCAGTTTTCCGGTGTTCGAATGTGTGAGCCGCAGTACGATACTTCTGTCACTCAGAGGAGCGAGGGCCCCTTCCTCCAGCCTGGGGCACCACATAAGGCATTTAATGTAAGGATGCAGGGTAGGGCTTCAAAAATAACATCTGCGTACAATGCTTTTCATAGGTAGTCAGTGCTTCAGCAGAATATTACTACCTACCCACAACTGTGTAGGTGACCTCCCTGCTTCAGCTCTTATTACCATTCTTCACTCATATTCGATGCTTAATAGGGCCCCTGGCAGAGGAGAGGATAAAAGCCATTTTCGGTGATTGTTTGTATGTTTGTATTTGTATGATGCATTACGTCCTGGATATATATGTTAAAACAATTGGGAAATATCAAAATGGCTGTAGTTTTCCCTCCCCATAAGTTGGTCAAGATGGTGTGTAGTAAGTGCTTCATGTTAAGAGGTCTAATTGAACCAGAACATAAAATGTTATCTTCTGGTTTCTTTACCCCAACACATCTGAAAAGCTAGACTTACCTCTGCAGTTCAAAACAAAAAGTTTGTGCTATGTTTGCTTTCCAATAAAACGATTTTTGAATATTGTTTTGAATATTGCTGAGAGGAATTTAAAAAAATTAATTTAAGCAAATGTTGAATATATATATTTTTTTTTTAGAGTGCTGTAAGTGCATGTGTTTCAAACCAATGAGGCATTGCACTTTTAGGTGCATCCCACCTAATGTGTATGTTGTAAGCCTAATAGCTTTGGAGCTGAACTGCACTGAGCTCTAGGAATTTCCTGGTTCCAGAATTAAACATTTTTTTACCCAGTCTGAAATGCAAGATGGCTGCAAGACCACCTGGTGAGGTGGCTTTCTTTTGGTTCATCACAGAAGTCTTAACTTGACAGGCTGTCTCAACAAACAAGAATAAAAAGGTAAAATGGTTCAGCCGCAATCCAGACAAAAAAAACCCCTCTTTGGGAGCACATCTCCACAATACATTTTACAAGAGGAAAAATTACCAATGAGTTCAAGGGACAAGGCCACATATACAATTGGGAATAGAATACCCTAATGAAGCACTAACTACACAAAGCCCTGCAGCCTTTTACTGTATGTTCTAATCTTGGAAGCACACTTAGATGACTTGTCAGAGGTCACAAAGAGTTTACACTGGCATTCAAACCACTCACTCAAACAACTAGTTTGCCCCTACTTGGCAGCCAGTTCCAGGTAACCCGCGAGGCTATCCTTCTGATGAGGAATATCCAGGAATTTCAGGACTGCGTCTTGATGTCTAAAGTGTAATTCCTCTAACAAGTTTTTCCTGACAACTTGTAATAAAGCAGAGCACCCTGTGGGCCAGGAGGATACTGCTTTCCTTACATAACTACTCCAACCTATAAGCACTACAATATCCCTTATGGTATGTATGAGGAATGTGGCTGTGGGTAGCAAGGCTATGCAACCTTTAACTACAAACTTTGTTTTTACATTGACAACCTTTATTAGTAAACACTATAAGATGTAGCCCCATCTGTGGATGAAGTGAAACTAGGGCAGTAAGGCTGCGTTCATGGTGGCGGTTCGGTGCGCGCTACCTGGGCACTCCTGCAGCCCCAGTGGTGTGTGCACTGGCTGCAGGAGATTGGAGAGGTGATCAGGGGCGTGGCAGACGTGTCACAAAGCTGGTTCGCCCAAATTGGCAGTACTAGCTCACGTGATGGTGACATCAGGCAACTGCACCCGAAATCTCAACACGCGGCACTTGAGGAACCACAATAGGAACAGATAAGATCCCGGAAGTGCACGCGCAGTAGTGAACACCGCCAGCATGATTGCGGCCTAAGGCTTAAGGCTGGGAGCGGGCGTGCTGGTGCTGTCACATCATGTGCCTCTGCTGCTGTGCTTTCCTGGCCATCTACTTGTGAGCGTATGGGGGCGTGGCCATGACATCACGGAGCTGGTTCGCCCTCATTGGGTGGGGAGTTTAACTGGGGCGGTACAACCTGTCAAAACCGTAACGCAGGCGTCCTTATGCAAGCTCAGGAGGACAAAACCTCCCGTGGAGCAGAAGGGCAAAAGCCTTATTGGGCGAACCGCTCACATGACCGCCCACGCGCGGCATAAACAATTTGCTTGCCTCTATAAGCAGCTGAGCGCAGTGGGCATGCGCTCGCTCATGCTGGCCACACACATTGCCGCAATGTGTTTCATCACGCGAGTGCGCCTGCTCAGCATCACTCTGGCCGCAGCCTAAGACTGCGTCCATAAGGTACAAGCCGCACACCTCCGTGCTGACGATGAGGCTCACCTGCTCAAGCAGGAGCGATTCCATGACTTGCGGGGAGCCAGCGTGCGGAGGCGGGGCAATGACGTCACGGTGCAATTGCCGTCACGGCGCCGATGGTAAAAGGAGGCAACAAAAGCAAAGCAGAAAAGTTGGTACAAGCTGTTAAAACTGATAAAAAAAATATACAGCTCATAAAAGCTGAGCCAGAAAAATATTAAGCACAAGCATTAACATTAATCATGTCATGTCCAAGGAGCTGTGCATGTTTTTTCTAATGGAGTGTCTTTGTAAAAACTGCATCTTGGGTGGCGAACAAAAAGTGTACATAACATTAATCGCCAGCGTGACGCTTGGTGATTTGCCACATTATACCAATTCTTCGTTTGCATGAGCAAAGAATCTTTATATATATATGAAAATGTCATAAAACGTTTGACTATACAGCAGGGCCTCGCTTTCTCTTTTCGGCGATCCGCCGATACGGCAGCACCGAAGGGGGCCGCCATCTTTGATTCCCAGTCGCTCGCGCAGAACGTGGCGTTGCGCCCCGTTGCATGCGCAGACCGGTGTCTGCCACGCGCAGACCGTAGTTTGCATGTGCAGACCGTAGTTTGATGTGCAGCCATAGGCCGCGCATGCGCAGAACGGCGAAAACGCCGTTCTGTGCATGCACAGAACTGAAATACGCCGATCCCTTTCTGGCTATTTTCACTATACGGCCGGCCCCTGGAACGAAGAACCCGCCGTATACCCCCGGGGCCCTGCTGTATCTTGAAACCTATTGAAGAAAAGATTACTCCATTCCAGACATAATTTTTCCCACATCTTCGTGCAGAATAAAGATTGATGGTTACTTTGCGGTAAGTTTTTAATAGTATATTTATATATAATAAACCATAAACGATACCGTTTGAAGCACGAGAATCAGAGACAACACTCTGGTAAATTTGATCACAAGTTTTGTATTGAAAAAGACACTAAACCGACGTTTCGGTCCCCCAGTGGGACCTTTCTAAAGGTGGGGGACCGAACGTCGGTTTATTTGTCTTTTTCAATACTAAACTTGGATCAAACTTACCAGAGTGCTGTCTCCTGATCTCGTGCTTCAAACGGTATCGTATGGTTTATTATTGCTTATGGACAAGCACCCAATTTTTTTACTTGCAAGTGGAGTGCCGGATGCTTCTGTGGATTATATATTATATATTTTAATATTATGTATGTATGTGTATATATAGATATAAATATACACTCAACTATAATGTGTATACAAATACTGTGTAAAAATAATATAGTGTTATATAGATATCTACTATCTATATTATATTTATCTAAAGATATATAATATATATCTATATATATATAGATATATATATATATATATATATATATATATATATATATATATATATACAGTGTTCGACAATCCTATACATTTACACGCCCGAGGCGTGTGGATTTAACCCCCGGGCGAGTAAATATTGGCCCAAGCAGAACACGTGCTTGTTTTTTTAAATTTCCCTGCTCGCGCTGAAAAAAACAAAAAAAAAACTCCCCCTACCTGACAGCTGATTGGCGCACGCTCCCAGGCTTTGTGGGCGCGCGGCCAGGCTCTATATGAGCCTGCCCCCAACGAGCGGCCATTCTTTCTGGCCGGAGATCTATTGGAGAGTAAGTACTCTCCAATCTCTGCATGCTGCGGCCCCTCTGCTCCTTCCCTGCAAGCCCCCTTACTCCCCGCTTTCCACGCGGGGCAGGAGATGATAGTGGGGTGTCCCCCCTTCTGTCCCTGTCCCCGCTTACCCCGACTTCCCGCCGATCCCCGCGCGGGGCAGGAGATGGTAGTGGGGTGTCCCCCCTTCTGTCCCTGTCCCCGGCTTCCCTCCGATCCCCCCGCGGGGCAGGAGATGGTAGCGGGGTGTCCCCCCTTCTGTCCCTGTCCCCAGCTTCCCTCCGATTCCCCTGCGGGGCAGGAGATGGTAGTGGGGTGTCCCCCCTTCTGTCCCTGTCCCCGCTTACCCCGACTTCCCGCCGATCCCCGCGCGGGGCAGGAGATGGTAGCGGGGTGTCCCCCCTTCTGTCCCTGTCCCCGGCTTCCCTCCGATCCCCCCGCGGGGCAGGAGATGGTAGTGGGGTGTCCCCCCTTCTGTCCCTGTCCCCGCTTACCCCGACTTCCCGCCGATCCCCCCGCGGGGCAGGAGATGGTAATGGTGTCCCCCCCTTCTCTCCCTGTCCCCGCTTACCCCGACTTCCCGCCGATCCCCACGCGGGGTTCGAGATGGTCACGGGGGGGGGGGGGGGGTGGATTTAACCCCCGGGCGAGTAAATATTGGCCCAAGCAGAACACGTGCTTGTTTTTTTAAATTTCCCTGCTCGCGATGAAAAAAAAAAAAAACTCCACCTACCTGACAGCTGATTGGCGCGCGCTCCCAGGCTTTGTGGGCGCGCGGCAAAGCTCTATATGAGCGCGCCCCCAACGAGCGGCCATTGTTTCTGGCCGGAGATCTATTGGAGGGTAAGTTCTCCAATCTCTGCATGCTGCGGCCCCTCTGCTCCTTCCCTGCAAGCCCCCTTACTCCCCGCTTCCCACGCGGGGCAGGAAATGGAAGTGGGTTGTCCCCCCTTCTGTCCCTGTCCCCGCTTACCCCGACTTCCCGCCGATCCCCGCGCGGGGCAGGAGATGGTAGTGGGGTGTCCCCCCTCACCCAGTCAGCCAGTCACTCACCCAGCCAGTCAGTCACCCACCCAGCCAGTCACTCACCCACCCTGTCAGTCACTCACCCAGTCAGTCAGCCAGTCACTCATCCAGTCAGTCAGCCAGTCACTCACCCAGCCAGTCAGTCACCCAGCCAGTCACCCAGTCACTCACCCAGCCAGTCACTCAGCCTCTCTCTCTCTCTGTGTATCACCCACCCTCTGTGTGTGTCACCCACCGTTTCCCCCCTGTGTGTCTCCCCCCACACTCTCTCTCTCTCCCCCCCACACTCTCTCTCTCACACTCTCTCTCTCTCTCTCCCCCACTCTCTCTCTCCCCCCCACTCTCCCCCTCACTCTCTCTCTCCCCCCCCCACTTTCTCTCTCTCCACCCCACTTTCTCTCCCCCCCACACTCTCATCCCCCACCTCTCTCTCTTTCTCCTCCCCACTCTCTTCTCTCCCTCCCCCCCTCTCTCCTCTCTCCCCCCTCCTCTCTCTCCCCTCTCTTCTCCCCTCCTCCCCCCACTCTCTCTCTTTCTCTCTCCCACTTCCCCACTCTCTCCCACTCTCTCTCTCCCCCACTCTCTCTCTCTTCACGCACACGCTGGATCTGCTTATTTACCCTATATCTTACTCCTATACTACCTACACTCAAACCGAAATCTTAAATGCCCTATACTGCTTTCTTCCAGATCTGACTCAGCTTCACACGGAAGACATCGGAACCCCCCCCCTAACCCAGAAGACTAGGGAAACCTCCCTCCAATGTATAACATTGCGGGAATGAGGGTACCTGGACATTGAGGGACTGCGGATCAGGTAAGATCCAGGTGGGATTGCTGCTTTAGATATTGTGAAGCGGGGGGTCCAGACACGGTTAAGGGGTTCAGGAAACTAGTCATTCACACCTGCTTTTATTCTAGATCCGACTTTACACACACGTAACAAGGACTAATTTTAGTATAATGTAATTCAAATACATTTGTCAACGAATTGTTTCTGACTAGGAATTTATTAAATGTATTTTATTTATATATTTTATTTAAAGCGGTGGTTGGGCGGGACTAGGTGGCGAGTAGATTTTTTGGTTGGGCGAGTAGATTTTTGGGTGATTTGTCGAACACAGATTATGTTAAGTATAAATGGTGTGATGGTTCAGGGGATTTCCTCCCATTTCTTCTCTCCCTCTGTCCCTCTCCGGCCAATCCCTATGCACCATCCCCAACTCGTGTCTCCTCCGTCTCCCTCTCTCACTGCCCCATTGCCTTAACGCATGCCCCGCAGTCGCGCCGGTCCCAATCCCCTGCGGCAATGACTCACCGTCATTCCTGTACCTCACCTCGGTGTCGGGTCCTGTTCCCGGTCATCTCTTGCTCCCTCGCCTCGGGGCCTCGGCGCTCCACGCGTCTGGTGACGCAGCCTGTAGTGGTGCCCCACGGTTAAGAGGCGCGTGCACACCTCCTCTTCCTAGCCATTGTCAAGCCTCCTGACTTCCTACCGCCCCATCCTTGCAGGAAAGCGATATCAGCTCTCTGATCCTGTTGTCTCCTCCTCTCTCCTGCCTATCCTTGTTGTCCCACACTTCTCTCTTGCCTCCTCCCTCTCTCCTATTGGTGGCTCTTCATCTTATAATCCCTGCTGGTCCTCTTATCACTCGTGCTGCATATTTCGTCTAGTTCCTGTTACCTTGGATGCTGTGTCTGCTGACCCTCTGTGTCCATGGGCTGTATCCGTCTCCTGTTTTCTTTTGGATTCCCTGGCTTTACCCCTGCTTTTCCGGAACTTACCCTGTACTCTAACCACCTTGAACCTTGAGACCGTCTGAATCCTTGACCTGGCTTTGTTAACTTTGACTACCTACTTCACTGCGACCCCTGGAACTTGGCACACGGAACACGGACCATTACTACGGCTTAACCCCACAGAAGCGTGCAAGTATCATAACACTTCCTCAACAGGCCCCAGCAACCGCTATAACACACTCCGGGCTTGCTCCCACTCTTCGTGGGTTGTGTGGTGTAAATTACCGTTTCCCACTCAGTATCTTGGGGTATGCCAGGTTCGGTGGGCATACAGGCGTGACATATGCAGTAGCCCAACAAACCGACCACCCTGAGGTCGGGTACAGTAATTTCCATAGGGCATTACATTTGGTTCATAGTCACCAGTTTGTCTACTGTTCCAGCAAGTGGCCAAGTTCCATTCTCCATCAGAGAGTCCAGGCTCCTACGCCACCGTTTGCCACATAACTACGCCAACCCTGGTGGCCCCGTATTCTCTCCGTCGCTACGCTAAGATGGGGGGACCCCCCTTGCCTGCCGCGTTTTTAACACCAATGTGGGCAATTCGAAAGTCCCCCTCCCTGTTTTCCCACTGGTTGACTAAGTAGCTTTATCTACGCCTTGCTCACCGGAGACGCTCTCGCTGGGCTCGCCTCCCCCTATGGAGCGCAAAAGCGATTATGCCAAATTACTCGCTTCAGACGCGAGTTTTCAACTTGATTTGATACCTCACCCTGCACCCCAACGACCCACACCGCGAAGAGCCGCATCTCTCTCTTTTTCACCTTTCAGCTCGAGCCTAAGATCAAGCGTCGCAAATACGCCAGTGAGTTCCGATGCTAGCCGCGTCGAAACCCATGGAATGATTGAGGCACTCGCCGCCGCGTACTGGCACGGGACTCTCAATCGATTGAAAACGATCAGCTACTCATGCCTGGCCTTCTCACTGGCGGGTAGTTGATTACCCTGAGGCTACGCATGGAATCAGCGACTCACTGAGCGACGGCACGAGAGAGGCACTGTTCTAGCTGTCTCCTTCTGTGTTTCTCGCAGGCGCCTACAAACACCGCTCTCTGTCGGCACCGGAGTCTCCGGAGCCGATGAGGCGGCAGTCCAGCAACTTTCGGCACAGGGAGAGACGCCGCCGCTCCTGAATTAGACTTTGCTACTACTGTCTTCTCCCGGACATCGTCGCCAGAAATGTGCCCCTGAAGCCGGGTAAACGTAGCACACCAGTAAAGGTAGAGTGGGCTTCAACTGGGTGTAATGTCTCTCCTTCCCCACTCTCCCCGAACCTGCCTCCAAAAGAAGTTTACTCTTGCCTTCCTGCTCTTGGAGGTCGACCTTTTCCGACAGGTTGAAGAACGTTCATCGATTCAGGATTCGGTGGGTAACTTCCTGGACCAGAAGTTCGCGTTCGGAGAATCAAATCCACACGGTCAGAAGAAACCCATTGGCCCTCGAACGGCATCTACGGCCGACCACTCCACAGCGTTTAATCATTTTGGAGTCTATCCTTCCACACGACCTTGCTGACGGGTCATAAGAGGATATAATTTCCGATATTTTTCAACTCCACAGTGGCAAATAATTTAGGATTGCCTTGGCTTCAACTCCACAATCCGCGCATTGACTGACGGGTACTACTGCTTCTCAAGTGGATCCTCGTCACGCACGACTGCCGTCCTCCTGCGAGTCTCATGTGGCAGTGCTTGCGCGTCGCTGGATCCTTCCTTTAATCTATTGACCCTGCATACCGTGTATCATAGTTACCTGGATGGGTTCAATCAGTACAAGCGGCATTCCTCCCCATCGTACCGTATGATGTCCTATCGTCTGATTCCTCCTGGGACCATCCTGCCTAGTCTAGTCAATCCACTCTCACGTACCGGAGAACCGAGTCCATGGGACGTCCTAATTCCAGGAACATTTGAGAAGAAGTTCATCCGCAACTCTACCCTCCCCTTCCGGTTGGCTTCTTCTTTCTTCTGTGAAGTAAAGGGATCCCTTAGTGCCTGCATTGACTTTCCGTCGGACTCCTCAATATCACGGTGAACGAAACCGGTATCCTCTTCCGCTATTTCAAAAACTTCTTCGACTCGTCTCCAGGGGGCCTCTATCTCTCAAGCTCGACTTAAGAGGTGACTATAATCTCATCATTCGCATAAGGTATGGGACGAGTGAGGAAGGTGCGAAAACAGCATTTGAACACACGGAGCAGGTTAGGAATATTTGTTATGCCCTTTGGTTTATGTAACGCTGGCCGTTTTTCAAGAGTCATGAACGACCATCTCTTCCGAACATGGTAATTGGAAACATTGTCATCGTCTTCTAGATGACATTCTTTTTTCTCTAAAAGTTCTGGAAAATTTTACTAAAAAACTACTATACCTAAGCTCCAGCGCAGGAAAACATCCCAACCTCAAATTTGATGTGGCTATCACAGTTATTCAAATAATGTATTGCCTAGGCTGTCGGATGAAGGAAAACATGATATAAATGCCCAAATTACACAAACTGGAAATGCAGATGCCGTTTTTAAGTTTTTAAAACACTAAAATATCCAAAGCCCCAGGTCTGATGTTGCACAAATATCTATAACGAGATTCTTGCCTACTTTCCCCCTAGTTGTGGAGATTTTAATTCCTTTTATGGAGGGTATCCAATTCCATCATGCTATGGTTCGACTGCAAATTTAGCTTAGTATATAAATAAAAGGTATGATCTCATGCATGCTGGAGTTGCCGTCCATCTTGTTGAATAATGATTTCAAAATTATATAGTAAATCTTGTGCGAATAGTATTTGAACCCCATCTCCTGAGAAATTGGTACACATTGATCAAGTTGTGGTTCTTATCGGGAACCACCACCAGGTACAATCCTAGAAAAATTATAAATTAGTGATCATTTATTGTATTGTATTGTGTATTGTATGTCTTATTAATTTATAAGCGCCAATTATGACATACGCTTCCAGCAGTAATCCTGTGGTAATCCAATCAGAAACAATAATATAATAAACATTCATGGGGCATATAAGTGCTTTCAACATTTGAAGAAAGGACGGAAGTCCCTGCTCGTAGGCTTACGTCTAATTGTGTGTAGGTGGGCAACTACAGAGGACAATGAGGGAGTTCTGGTCAAGTGCATCTGCAGGGGTGGCCAAGTTTATGTGCACATGTGTTCAGAATAGCCACATCTACAGTCGAACCCAATCCATTTTGCTAAGTCTAGATGCAGAAGAAAGGCGTTTGTATAGAAAGCGCATTGGCATTGTTTTTAGATAAAACACTACGAAATTTGGATTTAAAGATTCTTTCCTGTAGGAGTCCGCAATGCTCTCTACAAATCCAACAGCTATGGTACAGCTTTCCGGGGGAGAAAAATCCGTATCCAATTAGTTAAAAACGGTACGAGCGGGGGGTGCCCATTATCCCGCTCCCCTGTTTTTGTTCTTTGAGATCCTCGAACCGCTGATCCGCCAATATTAGAGGCAAACAAAAATATAATTGGGATAAGAATTGGAAAAACAAATGATTAAAAATCATTTTGCTTATTATTTTGAGTCTGCCTCAACGGTCTCCCACTCTACAAAAGCATTAATGGACTTCGGGAAAAATTTCAGATTATAAAATAAATAACGAAAATCCGAGGCCTTTAATTTGAATATTCCAAAATTGGAGGGTAAATGAGTAAAAGTGAATTTTAACTCATTAGATGGAGTTATACTCACATTAGAAATACGTGGGATGTTAATGTGATAGTTACTACCATTCTATATTCTACAAGCTTACTACCACCCTTGATTGACACGATTAAAAACATCTGGCGAAGTGGGAGGGATACAAGATATCAGCATAGGAGAATGATTTCAGCTTCAAACATCTTTGAAAACTTATTCCCATTCCTCTTCCTCTATAACCTTTCTCCTTATTCTCCGCTTACCTCACGTCCCACGCGTTCGTTCCCTTTGACTTTATTATTTCTTCTCCGATCCGTATCCCTAGTTCTGAGTGAAAAATTTACAAAATAAACAAAATATTCCATTTTTATTTGGCATGGTAAAGACCCCCAGTCTAGATCATTATATGGCTTCAAACAGAAAGAGGGTTGGGGTTGTCCCAGACATTTCAAAAATATTATAAGGCTGCCAATTTAGCAGTGCGGTAGTGTGGAATACGATACCCCAAAATGTTGGTTCAGATATAACTCCTATGCGACGAAACGCCTTCTCTGCCCAATGTTTTTGGCCACTGAACAAAAAAAGATATGCACACAAAAAGATTTGAGGTTGGGGTGCGCATTGACGACTACCCCTGGAAAATTTTGGATCCAAATCCAGAATAATTTAAACTCCGCATTTTCTACTCACTTCCCCCCCCAACACCTCCCCACCCCGCTTTTTGATAATCCTATTTTCCCCCCAGGTATGATTTCCCCAAACAATTATTGACCATTCAAGGCAAAGGGGATGAAAATTGAGAAGTGTTGATCGATCTACAAGTAAAAGTGAAGGTCTTGAGCTTCCACAGAACGGTGAAACTAAGTATGATTGCCAGAATTAGTATGTTTAAATACCTTCAATTAGACATTTTTTATAAACGTCACCACACCGTAGAATTTCCCCTCTCCACCAAATTTGACACTTTGCGGGACAGGATAAATCTCAAAAACGGCCCTGATCACACAAATAGACGCGGGTTGGTGAAACCGCGTTAATTTACCAGTCCATTTGATTCATGATTATATGTCCAGTGAGGCTGAGGATTGAATATGAAAATTGATAGAGAAGACGTGACGGAAATATGGGGGTTCTCTGCAAAAAAGTAAACATCTATATGCACCACAACTCTAAAGAAATTATATGATAAATATTGTTTTACTGTCCCCTTACCCCAACTCGACTGAACAAATTCCCTCTGTGTGACCAATCTTTGTTGTTGAGGGGTCGTGGAGAAAGGGTGGACATGGTTCCACATTGGTGGACATGTCCAGAGTAGAAAATATTTGATTCATGATCCAACATCTTATTCAGAGATAACGAAATGTCCATCCCTGTTCAACCCCAACTATATTCACTTGGCAACAAACCTGTGGGAACGTCTGATTGTCCAATGCGGAGATATATCTTCATCTGACCGCAGCACCAGTATGCGCCGTTTGGGCATCATGGAGATAAAATAGCTCCACCCGTCCACAAAACCGTTGAGAAAAGTGATCAACGAATGTAATGTTAATGGAGAAATTGACTGCGTTTTTATAAGGCAGTCCGAGGACGAATTATAAAATAGGGACCAATGACTGTGTCCGTAGATGAGCCTAAATTTAAAGATAAACTATTTAATTGACCTGATCAAAGTGTCAGTGTTAGAGATGGGCGCTCTACACGGGTTGGAAGACAAAATGAGTTTAAAGATGAGATGAGATTTGGCTAGAATAGAAAGAGTCTCCCTATTATTGTCGCCACTGGAGAAACAGCAAACACACACAAATCCAAGGGTAGCCTTTTATATTAGGAAACAAGGATAATTAAGTACAGCAAAACTGGCAATGTGAAAAACACCTAAAAACTACTGCATACTAGGTGGATTGACTATTACATAATGTAAGAATCAACATAAGGCGGGTGACTTACAACAGTCGTGGTTGGTCGATGGTATAACATTTGTCATCTAGGGGATCAGGTTCTCAGGGAGTGATAGCCAATGTTTAGAGAAAGAAGACTGGCATTAGCGCAGATCACCAGTAAAAAAAGGTTATTGGCATATCAAGTATTATACTCAATTCTAACAATAAAAAAGGCATATCACACTGCAAGATGTGTAAAGAAGTGCTCACCGTCCCGCAAACGCTCCCCCTTCTCCGTCTCTGCCTCCGGTCAGCTGTCACACTGTTCCGACTGGCGTATGACTCAGATCCAGGTTCCGTCGTCGTAAGGGCTGGATCTCCGCGACTCCTTCTGGATACGTCCGTGTGGTGAGTACTCCCACTCGAACGCGTTTCACTCCACGTGTTACACGTACGCTTCGTCAGGGAGTGTGGAGTATCAGAATACAATGCTACTTAAATAGCTTGGTTGTGTATCTAATTGATGAATAATTGATATCAGCTCAGGATGTTTCTTAAAGCGCTAGTATGCAGTGACGACACTCATGATGTTGTAATCCACTTAATACACACTAATGGGTTAAAAGCTCAATCGTGACCATATATATTTACAACAATGGAGTGAAAAAAATGTATGAACGAAATCCTTGAAGGATACTCTATCCAACTCTGATGTAGATATCAATAGTATGATATAATATAATATATATGAGATATATAATATATATATATATATATATATATATATATATCAATATATATTAATAATCTTGTATAGAAAGCATTATTCCTATTCCACTTCTGTGCTATCGGGTACACAGATACTACAAATAGCATTACCTCCACTAAATATCAAATAGTCAGTTTGACAGGAACAACAAACTTTCTAAAATAGTTCTCTCACTAAACATGAATCTAAAAACAATACAAAATTTTGAAACTGCGGCAGACTTGCAGAAAATTAAATACAAATTAATATAAAAATCCTATAGTTGGTGGCGTATTACATAAAATGGGGGAATATGGGCGGAATCTATATAATAAATAACACTGTCACACACCTCACTAGATAATACTATTAGGTAAACAAAAAGTTAAACACCTACTATAACCTAATAACAAATACAAAGGCTATTTACAACAAGGCAAGAGGAGTTGTGTGCTATAACAGACCCAATTGGGAGACAAAACCAACCGTTAGGGACAGCTTTAAGTTTATTTCACAAGAATGTGGCAATAATGTCCAACTCCATGTTAAGAAGTCCCCCCCTGAGTGAAGATTCCTAAACTGAATCCAGAAGATTCCCTCCTCAAAATCTCTTCTCTCTGTCCCCCCCTCTCCAGTTTTTGCTTATACTTGTTCTATGCCGTATAAGTCAGACCTGTAGAATCTCCTTTATGTCTGTGGATAAATGATCAGAACACTATGGCTTCACTTGGTCGTTTAAATGCTGCTGATTTCCCGGATCCTAGCTCTATAACAAAGGGGTCCGTGCAGTCCTTGCCCACGTATTGTAATTTCCATGGTCCTCTAATAAATATACGACGTGGTCTGATCTACAGGTAAGCTATTTTTTATGTTGAATGCTTCATTAGTGACATTCGATTCGAGCAAATTTTGCAACATTGAAGAGTTAAACTGGCAGCCCTGCACGTTTTCCCCCATAAAACCTTTATTTTGACACAGCCAATTGTTCGGGCTTGGTTTCCTTTCGTTGTCTTAGTGCACTGGTTGCCAGTTTACCTCTTCAAATTTATCAGCTCTCTAAAAATAACATTGGGTTTCTCTGATTAACACTTCCTAATAGAGAAAATGCGAGTAGAATAGAGCGAGTTGTTAAGACCTAACGTAAGAAAAAACGAACATTTAGACTTTGTCATTCATACTGCCATAACTTAATCAAAAAAGATTCTAAAGATTCTCAACAAACATTGGGATTTCTTAAAATGATTCCATCTTAGATTCACATATATGTGATGGTACACATTTTCTTCTTTCCTCTTCACAAGAATTAACATAAATAAATTTAAAACTATTCAGTGGACATTTTCGACAATTTTAATAATTTTTATTTTGCAGTATTTGTGTGTTTTTCAACGTGTCGACATAGATTCTGAATTGGTCTTTATATATATATATATTATATATAATATATACACACACCACCTTCCGATTGTCTTTGGATAATATACATACAACTGTCCATATATTAGATTTTTTATAAAGACTGATTTTTATAAAAAAATTTTAAGTATTATATGGAGTGTAAAGTAGATTAGTTCAAGTGTATTACCTTTTGTTGCATATGCCATTTGCACTATTAGTGTACATAATACATTTTTAAGTGTTTTGTAGGTTTTTGTATTGTATTAACTTTATTGATATTTATACTAAGGAGCAGTATAATAACAATATCCTATGCTACATGTCTACACTGTTACACTACTGGAATTCTAAATTAACCTATTAATTAATAACCCCTTCATACATCAATAGTTAATTACACTGTTTTTTTGGTTGATTAAACCGATGCCAACGATCCTTTTAGGGAGGGACTTCATTTAGTCCATCCCATCCACAAAGCAAGCGGTACCCCTCCATACTTAACCCTGTATTCTTGTTCAGGGACATTCCCTTTTCTTTATAATTTCATTTTTGCGATGAAAGTGTCAGGGACGACCCCCTTACGGCCCCACGTCATCACGCTGTTGCTTCCTTTATTACGGCCGGGGAGCACATGTATTATTTCAGCTAACTCTGATCACCAGATGACTTTGGGGAAAATTTTCAATTGAACCGAGGGACAGCGCTGTTCGAGTGACTTTTTTCCTCCAAGCGAATCTTGGACTTCGCTGCACGTTTGGGGACATGCCTTGTGGTGATTATATATCACATACGCATAATAATGCATTAAGGGGCGGCAAAAGGCGGGGGGCGCAAGGCAGGGGGGGCGGTTGGGGGGCAAAGGGCAGGAGGGCAGGGGGAGGCCAAAGGACAGGATGGAACTTGGGGCAAATACAAAGGGGCGGGGGGGCAAAGGCAGGGAGGGGCACTGCAGGGGATGGGCAGGGAGGTGCAAAGGGCAGGGAGGGGCCGGGGGGGCAAAGGGCAGGGAGGGGCGGGGGGGGCAAAGGCAGTAGTGGAGGGGGTGAAACGGGCAGGGAGGGTCGGGGGGGCAGGCAGGGAGGGCGGTGGGGCACGGGCATGGAGGGGGGGGGGGCCAAAGGGCAGGGAGGGGCGGGGGGGCAGGGCAGGGATGGGCATGGTGGGCAAGGGGTCATTGTGGAAGGGGCAGGGGGGGCAGGGCAGGAGGGCGGGGGGCACG
>WSYH01012860.1:0-17982 GCA_036426205.1 Ascaphus truei
CTAAGTCGCTGCTCTCTGATCTCCGGTTACACACCAGATGAGTCCCTGGCTTATTGATTGGCCTGCTATTTCACAATCCCACGTGCTCTTATGGTGCCAGGTCCCTCTTCATGTAAAATATAGCCACAGGCGAGGAACTATGACGGCAAGACCGGACCGTACAGAGAACAGAGCATCCTGGGCCTTGTCGGTGAAGAGATTGCGGGCTTTTTAAAAGTGCCTTTCTCTCAATAGCAAAGCACTTGGCCAGGAGTTGCCGGAGAAGCCCTGGCCTAGCTGAGGGTGACAAGTCTTGTAGTCGACGGACCAAGTTCTCAGCGTTGTGGCAGAGCTATGAGAACAACAGGCCACATTTCCACACGGAGCGGTTTACCCTTGCTCACGGTCTAGTCAGTACGGACCAAGCGGGTACTCGGCATAGAGGTGCCTAGGAGCAGCCGACCAGTGAGGGTCGCTGGAGCAAGTTCTACATCCAAGTTTGATGAATACTGATTCTTAGGAATGTGATGGATCCATAAACGCAGTTGGGGAGCGTGGGGGCTCGCCCAAAATAGATACTGTTGTTTTCGCTGAACGTTGAAGCAGACAGGGTAATCCTACCTGTAGCAGGCGCCTCGTAACACCTAGTTGGGCTAAGGTGACTCCACCCAGACCCCCAGATGGTATGTAGGTGCTGGTAATTTTGTGCAACTTTGTTGTCTGCGAGCATTGCCGCACCTATAAACTCAATTTAATTAACAATGTTGTCCTGCCAATCGAATTGATACCGTGAAGTAAAAAGTGTTAAAAGGACTGGTCCCGTCTCCTCTACGTGCAGGCATGCCAACTAGTTTGTTATTGTGTCTTCAAACCAGACTACATGTCCCAATGGTTGATACTGTATCTATTGCTCCATCCTATCTTGTATCACTCTCTTCTAGGGCCTTGCGGATTGTCTACATCAATCATCGCCATTCTGTCGCTCTTCGCAGTCACTTAGAAAGACTCACCATTCTCCTTTAGTCACTTACTGCCAGTTGTTAGAAGGTTTGTTAAGTGTTTTGCAGACATAATCACCGAGCTGCTGACTGTTCCGCTATGGCTCTGTCCAATGCTTACAGGAGTGCGTCTGGACTTTGGTGATAATATTGCTTGTCCATAGGTGTGGGACGCATAATATCTGTGTAGAATATAACAGTGATTCACAAGATGAACCTCATTGTAATTCTTTCCATTTCCTCCTCATTCCCCATCACGCACATAAATGAACACACACATTGCTAATTATATCCCGACGGTGTCATTGGCTTTAAGTTGATAGTTTACACGCCGTGGAAGTGGTAATATGTAAGAATTGTATTTGTGACTTTTCCTCTTGTTTCTTTCATTACGCGAATAGGATGTGCTTTTGGGTTTACATTGAGAGAGAAGTGGCCAGGGACACTTGGCAGGTTGATAATTGATTGGTACCGCCGTGTGCAGTCACTGAGAAATGTCATACGGGAGGCCAAGGTTTCGGAGTCTGTTGTGTCTTAAAGTACACATGTCCCGGTAAGAGGAGGAAGGACATAGATCAATAATGTTTCTTAAAATCAGAGCGAGGACTATCTATGGGTTTTCAGGGGTTTTGACCCTGACACACTCACTGTATATGTTTGGATCTGACTGTGCTGGCAACAAGAAACTGTGAAGAAGAAGTAAACCTGTGTATGAAGGTTAGCGTTCTGCACCAACATGTTTACTGCTGAAAAACTCTATATTGGTCTACAACATGTATGTTCATACATACAAATCTTCTCCGAGTCAGACGACATGACTGACATTGGAGAACTTTCTCCTGGATGAGTTCTATACATATGGTGAATTCAAAGGCTGGTTATAAATGAGAATGTAAACATAAACATGTGCTTCGGGCTGTGTCAAGTCCCCGATCATTACACGATCCTCCTTTCTGATTCATAGGCACCGTTACAAAAAAAAAAGTAAACAATTCTATACATATATCGTATAATGCGAGGAAAGGAATATCACAATGTCAATCAGAATAAAGCTGAAAAACAAGCTTGCTATATTTGTAGGAACACTAAAGGAAAAGTCTGATTGGTAAGGTGAGTCATTAATGAAAAGATGAAAATCTCCGTGTATCTAATATATCGTGTGAGGATAGTGTCCTGTCCTGGTTCACTGGCAGTACACAAAGGAAATTGGTCAGTTTCACATAAATAATAATATAATAATGAGTGCAACAAGAATGTGGGTCAAAATTGTACAAAGGTCTCACCTGCAGTAATGTATGGTACATAATGTCTAGATTGACTCCCGGTCACTCCTGTTTGTTTTCATGGATGAAACCCAGGGAATGAGAACCTCCATGCGGGATGATTCCATGGGAACAAAACAGTCTCCTCGTGCCAATGCACACGATCTGGCCCCTCCAGCTTTCCAATGGTGACCACGTGAGGGAGCATAACGCAGTTTTTTTTATACATTGAGGTCCCATCTTTCTACTATTACTGTAAACATCGATGAGGTAAATCACAAAAGCAGTTCACATGTAACTTAGAGGTCTTCTTAGAGGTCTGAGTGTTCACGGTACAGGTACCTCATATTAAAATAAGTCAACGGTCATAGGCCAGCCAACAAATCTACATTGTAGTCATACACATTGGAACGAAGGCCACTCTATCAGACACATCCTAGTGTGGTACATTCACAACCTACAGGCATATAACGTAAGTTGTGCTCTCCATAAGGCCACTCTTCCAGCAAAGTTTGTGGATTATGGTCCCTTACAGTCTATTCTTGGGTTGTCTGGTGTCTTCCGCTCAGAAGTTGTTTTATGGATTAGAACTTCTAGAGAAATGGCCTGAAATCTTATTCAAACAAGCATTCTTGAAAAACTGCAGTCCCCGGTGGTAGGACAGAGGTACAAAGTAGAGTTCATGTGGGACAGGAAAGTCCATGTGGGACCTGAACGTTGTTACTCCTCTGTTTTGGACTGTCACGAATAAATGAGAATTGTCATTATGAACTTGGAGTAGAGCTTGCTTTTGACTCTAATCCTAGAGGAGAACTCATTTTGAAGAATGAGTTGCATGTTGGTTGGCTGCACAAGCAAGATTCCTCGCCTGAAACTGTTTCCCTGCACTTTGGAACTGAAATATTTCAGTCATATATCGTAACCCTTTCCTCATGAATTTTGAGATAATCCTTTCTGTTGTGTGGTCCACAAACTCAATGCACGACAGCGTCAGAGTTCTTCCAGAGCGGTTCTGATCCGCTTTGTCACGGTCATCTGAGTGAATGAGAGATCCTGGTCTATTTCAAATCCAATTAAGGAAACACAATGGATTTTTATATTTTCTCTCCTGCTAGTTAGATGATAGTAGATCCCCCCCCGTTGGTTGCCATGAAGTGAATATAGAGGTCCATAATAAATAGAAAGGCACATTTTTCTAAGCAGTGCTATGCCATCTAGATACTCCCAGAGTGGAAGACCCTTGTGGCCTATTCACTTGAAGCTACAAGGTGCTGCTTATAAATATGGGTTCTTAACCTGATTTGTGATATGTTACTATATATATTATTATATAATATATTATAGTCACGTACCATAAATGGCACGAGACAAGTTGTGTAGCGGCGCGTGACCTTCCAACTGTGGATTTTGGTCAACGGGCATTTTTTCACAATTGGTGGCACTATCGGCCCAGGGTGTCATGAGCAACAGCTCCTTATATATCTGCATTTTGCTAACTCAGTCGGGGACAAAAAAGATCCAATACAAACTTGCAGGTCGGTGCTTTAGTGTTTTGTTGTACCAGTAACGAACCTTCCACGTAAACATCAGTGTTTCAGAAGCTCCCTGCTAATGATACAGCATTTTCATTTACAGAGCTTAAAGGAAATGGTCATGGACACGCCCTGTAATGATGCCAGTCTGAAAACCCGAGTTACACCCAAGAGGTGTGTGGGAGTGTGCAATGACATTAAATGTCATTTGATGCCTGCAGCCATTTTCACAACGAGTTTGCAGGGGAAGGACATCTAAGTTTGAGTAAGAGACGGCAGGAGAATCCGGTGAGACCCCGCACCACCACCGCCGGCGCCACCCGAACCGCCGGTAAGACTCCGCCAGCGGGGTAAAATGAGGGAGGGACAGAGGGAGGGGGGTTACATTAGAGAAACTTTTGGGGAGGTGAGCACTGGAGTTTGAAAAGGGAGAGACAGACAGGAGAATGGCCGGGAGATTGCCGCAAAATCAGCTCACCCCGCCGCCGGGTAACACTCAACAGAGCCATATATATATTATACTGGATATATATATATACACACACACACACAGATATTATTCAACCTCCATCTGACATGTCACAGTGGCAATGGTTTGATTTTCAGGAAAAATTGGACAAAACCCCAAATCCTCCAGTCGGAGCCAAAATGAACAACAAAGATTTATTGAATAGCGGTCTTTGTAAATATGGTGCCCATTTTTGCTTCCACTTTGCCAGCCAGGAGACCCTTCAATAAATAAGCCCCAAATTTTGGGCAGAAATAGGAAGTTCTGTATTGTTTCCCTTGTAGCTCGTCTTGTGTGTAAGAGTGGAAATTGGGTGAGCTCTGAAAATTGGATTATGGGAAGGGGTCTTTGGAGAACATATGTAATGTATATATATATTAGAATATATTATATATCTAATAATATATATATATATATATATATAGATAATATGTAGATGCTATATAAAGTTAATGCTGTATGCATCTGCATGATTAGAGTGTCATGATAAACATCGATGACTCAGCTATAATTTGCATTTGCTTATATGGGCAGGTTTGTTATCAACATAACTTATCAGTATTAATTATAATTTATATGGTAAGTAATTGTACTGAGATAGGTTTCATACTATATTGAATTAGTTAACTATATTGATATATGCTTTGAATTGCTATTTTTGTTTTTGAGTCGTCAACCAAAACTTGTGAGATTCATCATTTTGGTCTGCTTGCAATTGCACATAATAATAATAAAGAAATAACTTGTTTTATTCTGACTTATCTTGGATAATCAGTATGTTCTGGTCTCCACAACCACACACGTACAATCTATTGTAGCGCACCTTGTTCCTCCCCAACCCCCTGGGAGATAAGGCGACTACGGTGTATTGTGTGTATTGACATACTTGGCTCGCAGGAGACCTGACGCTTCGCCGCTGGGAGCCTGGGGTGTACCTGATTCGATAGTATCCAGCGCCTCCAGCTGTCGGCGGGATCTAACTATTGGGATAACCCCGCGCAGGACCATATATGAATAATATACAACAACGTAGTAAAACATAATACTTACTATAGCATATAAAACCGGCATCAACCATGGACAACACAAATATCATGGACAATTTACTGAACACTAATGAGGTACGTACAGCTACCCTCAAGCCTCGCATGGCCGTAACCTCCCCCCCCCGTGTTTCCAACACCGTGTCCACCACCTGTAGGGCTATACCGTCCCCAAGTGCTGTGAGGTGCTCTTGGACACTGAACCTTCCAGTGTCCCCCAAGATAACCCACCAAAGTGTGAGACAGTGCTGCCCCACTAATGTTGTGTAGTTTTGTGCACTTGGTGAAGGTAGGTTACCTGTCAGGTACTCCAGCACCCCGGGTGCCGACAGAGGAACAGACAGGTTCACTGATCCAGTGATGAATGAGTCATCCGCGATGACCTCCTCTCGCGTCGGGTGATATCCGGTGTGGAGTGTCCCACACCGTAGAGAGTCTCTTTGTCTTTCGGTGGTGGTGTCTGGTCCCAGACACAGGCCACAACTGCTGCGTGCGGCGTTCCACTGTGTCCCTGTCACAGTGAAGCTAAAAGGGCAGTGCCCCTGTCTAGGGCCTGTCCCTGTAGTACCACAAACTATACAGGGGAGTTGGAGGCCTAGCGGGATCTAAGGGGGTCTCTGGCCTAGTGCAGGGGACATTGGCTCCCTGCACACCACCTACCCTTTTGATGCCCCAGCTTTGCTAATATGGCTGCAGCGCGCAAAAAAGTATCTATATTCCCCTTCCAGGGGAAGCTGCAGCCCTTATTGGCTGATATACACCATCTGACTGGTCCCTGAGGCTTGTGGTGATATGTAGTCCCACTCAGAGCCTCTTCCTATTGGCTGCCGCGTTTGTGAGCTTAAATTGCGTGTGCGACGATCCTGTGCATGAGACGCCTCTCACGCCAACCCCAACATGGCCCCGGACTATCCATACACTTCTGTGCATGCGCGACTGTACTTGCGCATGCACGTGCAATAATACAGATGGCAGTGCCTTCCCTGTACCCCGCCTAGGCCGCCGGCGACCCGATCGCCCCTGTAACCGCCGCAAAACACATTTTAAATGAAAGAGAACTTTTGACAAATATCAAAATGTTTGGGACACAGGATGCACTTATCTCGTTTAGAATGAGTCTCATGTTGTTCCATTACTCGGATGAAACTCATTCTAAAGCGAGATAAAGTGCATCCTGTTGTCCAAACATTTGATATTTGTCAAAATGTGTCTCTTGTCAATTTTAAATGTGTTGCCATTGAAACTGTTCAAGTTCATAGTCGTTGCGGTAAGAACCAATGCATTATACAGGAGAGAGGCCCATTGGATTTTTTTCTTTAAATACTCTTATCCCAAATGGGTTAATACACATTGGGATTTGAAAATTTTATTATTTAACTTTATCTTCCTTTTGGGTTCTCTCTCACGTTATACTGCATTTGTTCCTCACCCATATCTAATTTCATAAACATTTAAATGTTTAGTTTAAACTTAAAGGTGTTCTGATTTCTGGTGTGGTCTTTGGGCTGTGTGAGTTATATCATATAACAAAATATATATATTCACCTAATATATATTTGAATGATTTATTCCATTATTAACTTGTTCATTATGAGGGGATTTTATATCTTCTCATTGGTATAACTATACAGTTTCATAGATTCTATGACAGGTCTGGTTTAATATTATCCTTTCGTTAGAATTAGTATTTTGTATCAGGTTGTTTCTTTATTCCTTTTTTGTTCTTTATTTTAGTACAAATATATATTTTTTCGTGTATATTTCTCTTATACACTATTATTTTATGATTTTTTAACATCTTTTCTTGATCATGCTCATGTTTTCTTATTGAGTCATGCCAGTTTTCCTTATGTCTGTGAATTTATGTGTTGATATGTGTTTTGGTCTCTCATGTGAAAAGGAGGGTTAGCTAATTATCCATCAGATTATTTCCATTGATGACTAATTTGTATCAATTCTTGTTTATGTAACATTTGGATTTACTATATATCGTAGATTCCTTTGTTTATTTTGTTTAAACTATCTATGTACTTATTTTGGTGCGATGTAACATACGTCTTTCCTATACTCACATTATGACCATGGAGACTATACACATTCTAGGGTTATATCTATATGTTTCAATCACCTGTATACATTTCAGGTGTCTGGAGTTCAAGAGGGGCTATTTATATATCATTTTATCAGACCCCTATTATACTCCTTGAGAAAGGGCTGGAGAGCCTGAAACGCGTCAGGAGGAATTGTTCTTTAGTTAGTCTGTTTTAGTAGGTGATTCAAATAACTTTTTTATTTTTGTCCTCTGGTGAGTTGATCGTGCTCTTTTTTGGTTCCGGCTGTTCTACCAATGTTTTTTGAATTCTACTGTTCCACGATTGGAGTGACGCATTCGTAGCGCAGGTTCCGGCTATTCGTAAGCATCACGGGAGCACACCGACAGGAGAGGGGCACCTCATGTGTCAGCCTGAGCTTCCTGGACGTCTGAGGCTCCGGTTATTGCCACGGCTTCAGCACGCGGGATCGCATGGTTACACCAACAAGGATTCAGTATCTACACTTATACCTCGGATATTCACGGGATGCAGAAGTTAGGATGAGAAATATATGCCAATTGAGTCACTAGGGGCATGTTTTAAGGCTGGCTCCAGTTTCGGGCAATGCTCTTAGTTTGTCCATCTTTCCCTTCAGTGAGTATCCTTAACAGCTACACTAAGCGACGTTTTGTTAGCCATATTTCATACCGAATTGCTACGGATTTAGAAAATTGGACTTTCTATACTTTCTAAATTTTTCATTGATCTCCAGATATGCCTCAGAGTCTCTATAGTTCCCTTGCTTAAAAGGTGCCGCGGCTCACCCCGCGCGCTGTTCATGTGTCGGCTGAATTCAAAGGGAGAACTGTATCCCATGCGTCGGATATTCGCCTATACCGTCTTTAAGTGTTTATCCCATGTAATTTGTATGCGGGGGGTTAGTCTGAAAAAATAAATACTAAGGTTTATTTGTATCGCTGTCTTGCTCCCAATCAGTTTCATGATTTGATGTGGATAGGTCTGGTCCACCGTGACAGTCACCCATAGGGATCCTCTGATGGTCTCAGTTTATGATCGGATTTAGGTTTCCATTACAGGTCTTCTGGGTTAGCCATTTAGGGCTCTGGCTCACGTCCAGAGGTGTAGCCGGTATTTCTCGTCATCGCTCCCACTTGTGAGAATAGGAAGAAGATGGTTACAGTGCCAGGACCTTTCTGGCCCTCTCTGTGTCCTTTCTTCGGTAGCTTAGACCGGGGAGGCCCGGGTGGATCGGTGACCGACCTCAAAGACACACGTCATGCGCAACGGTCAGCGAGTTGTGCTTCCCGGGAATATCCTAGGTACGGAGAAGCCGCATTTCCAGGCAGTTATTTCCCGGTCGACCCTGTGGTCATAGACCTCTGTTGTTTTGAGTTGGGCAGCAGACTTCTCGGCGCGGTAAGCCTGTGCGGTTTTGAGCCTTTGCACGTATTTGCAGTGTGTGTTGCGTGTGTATCCATCTGTTGATACTCATTGACGTACATCTCTGGCAGCCTGGCTTCTCGCCGAATAAGAACAAGTATGGGAGAATCCTGGACTGTGTCGAGTACGTTTATGCATGTACTAGAGTTTCACAGTCGGTTCACTCTGTCTTCTGAGAGCATTTCACGTGCCGAGCATGTCCCGCCGACTATGATTGCTCGGCAGAGCGTCACCCCTTGGGATGGTACGAGTTGTCCGGGACCTTGGCGATGCTCAGGATTTTGAGTAGTACCGGATCAGTGTTTGCGAATTCAAGGCCTAGTCGGAATGAAGGCGTTGGGCAGGCCATACTGCACAAGTCCCCTTTCCAAAGAATATTTGCTACCGTGATGGCCTTCTGGTCTTTGGTCTAGGGAATAGCTTGTGCGATCGTGTGTAAGGTCGTTGATGACCAACACCATTCAGATACACTCCGGGCATTGGGCTCGATGCACAGGAAAACCATGCCCACCAGGGCACCAGGGGCATGAGCTTCTTTAGTGCGGCTGGCGGTAGGCATCGTCTTTGCGTTGAATACACTTGAGCACAGTCGGCAGTGTCGTTCCACCGACTCACGCATTTGGTGGCCAGAGAAACGATCCTCGTGATTGAGTCGAAAAGTCTTTTCCACATCTAGATTGTCCATGTCATCGTGCAAGGCAATTCAGGACCATATATTGATAGGTTCTGGTGGAGACCCAGTTGATCACTCTATCCAGTTGTTGTAGTATTGGCACCACCCGATAGAAGAGCCCATTGCAATCTCTCTAACTTATCGCTATCTCGCAGGAGACTGGCAGACCATGCCACTAGGAGCAAATTTCAGACATTCAGGCTTGTTTCTCTGCGACAGCTTGACGGATGATACCGCATGGTCCCGGATCTGATATTGGACCATATCCTTCCATGCTATGATTTTATCGTGAGTGATATTCATCCCTTCTTGGGTCACAGTTCTCCTCACTAGAACATTTAGAAACTTTAACCCACAACAGTTTCTGGCTGACTTACCAACTGCCCTTGGCACAGAATCATTAATTCCCGACCCCGAGGAAGTCCGCGTGGCTAAGCTTCCGGCGCGCTGGCATGAGATGGAGGCCGACGTGCGCGTGAGCACCTCAGCGTGGGACAGACAGTTGCCTGCAGTTGCCCCCGCTAGTAGTCGCCACGGCCCTCCCAGTAGCAGCCACTGCCCCCCCCCAGTTGCAGCCACCGGCCCCCAAGTAGCAGCACGCCCCCCCAGTAGCAGCCACGCCCCCAGTAGCAGCCACCGGCCCCCGTAGAAGCCACGGCCCCCCCAGTAAGCACCGCCCCCCCCCAGTAGCAGCCACGGCCCCCAGGCCCTCCCTAGACACCGGCCACTGCCCATCCCGTAGCCACTGCCCCCCCCTCGCAGCAGCGCTCCCCCGTAGCAGCCAACCGCCCCCCAGTAGTAGTCACCTGGCCCTCCCAGTAGCAGCCACCGGCCCCCCCCAGTAGCAGAAAGCCGCCCCCCCCCCTAGAGCCACCGGCCCCCAGGCCCCTCCCTAGAACACCGGCCCACTGCCCATCCCTAGCCACTGCCCCCCCCCCGCAGCAAGCCCCCCCCCCCCCGTAGCAGCGCCCCCCCATAGCAGCCACCGGCACTCCCTAAGCTCACCGACCCCCGGCCCTCCCTTAACCATCGGCCCCACCACCCTCTCAAGCACGCGATCCCCCCCCGCAGCAACGGTCCCCCCCAGCAGCCTTTGGCCTACTAAGCTACCTTGCTCCTTTCATTTGTCCTGGGCCCCATGATTTATGTTGGCGGCCCTGCTTGTTTCAATAAGCATAGTTATAAAGCACAATAACTTGCTTATTCAGTGTAGTCCTCCCCCTCTAGAGCTGAAGAAAGTAAAGTTGGAGATTTATTGTTTAAAACTATTTAAAGATGTGTAAACATAAAGTCCCTGGATCATCCACATCCTTATATCACATAACGTAGCTTCGATAAAATCACTGTCAATCGAACAGTTTGGCATGACTACCTCACGTCTGACATTTGTTATCACGGTATTCAGAAAGAGTTATTGCAATCTATCCACCTCTATCCACCTCTAAGACCCACTTAAAACACACCTGCTTAACAATGCATATGAGGAGCTCCATGGGGATATTTACACCTCATGCATAAACCTTGGCCCTTGCAGATGCACTTACCAGAACACCCTCCTACTGTCGCGTACGTTTCTTCCTACAAACCACTTAGATTGCAAGCTCTTCAGGGGGAAGGTAGCTCCATTTCCTAAATGTTACTTTATGTCTGAAGCACTTCTCCCTTTTAGTGTTATTTATTTATTTGTTATTTATATGATTGTCACGTATATACTGCTGTGAAGCGCTATGTACATATGGCACTATATTAAATAAAGACATGCATACATACATACCTCGCTATACATCTGCCCGACTTTGCGTTCTGCTCCAAGGATGTCTTCTCTCTACACCTTTGATCTAAAGCTCTCTCCCAGCCTTAAACCTTTCTCACTGACTGCCCCACACCTCTGGAATGCCCTTCCCCCCAATACCCGACTAGCACTTAAAGAACCATATGAGTAGCATTGGGATAATACTAGACACCTGATACATAAAGCTGCCCCCTGCAAAGCACTTCCAGTATTCCTCCTAATGTCTCTGAACGTTCTTCCTACCTACCAATTAGATTGTAACTCTTCGGGAAGGAACTCCTTTTCCTAATTTTCTTTTCTGTCTCAAGCACTTTATTCCCATTATGTGTTATTTTATATTATATTATTTGTTATATGATTATCACATGTATTACTGCTGTTAAGCAGTACAGTAGTACATTAATGGCGCTGGTACTGTAAAATAAAGACATACTACATACATACAAGTCAGAACCCGTGGGTAGGAAAATACCAATACCGCTAAGGAGACACAGTGTCTTTGGCTGTGTCTTTTTTCTAAGTTTGCCGCTGCGATCTGCCTGGTCTGTAAGAGCTGCACAGTGAGAAGCTGCAAGGAGAGAGCTGCGAAAGAGAGAGAGAGTCTCCCTGCCAGCTCCTACAGGCGATCATACTGTTTTTATTTGATTTAAACTAACACAGTATTGAAGCAGGGGACTCTGGAGCTGAACGCTTCCCGTGTTACGGCCCACTATGGGGTGCCGGTATCTCCCTGCATTATTTAAATCTTCGCTTCACGTGACCGGGAGATTTATACTTTGCGAGGATAGTATTTTTTTTAGGTTGCCACTGCCATTGTGGCAATCCATGCCCCATATTGTGGGCATGGTTTACCACAGTCACAATCAATGGGTTTATTGGCAAGTGTAATGTATTGTACTGCTATGCCAACGTTATTTTATTGTGCATTTCTTTTGTTTGCAAACAAATGGGCAAATGTGCTATTAGCCATTTTTGGCTACTAGTGCCTTTGCCATTTGTATATGTGTGGATGGGTAGAGGGGGTGGTGGTTGGGGTAGTTAAGGATTGCCCCTTATTACTATAGCGGTTACCCAACCTCTAGGTATTAAGGGGTTAGTGCCAGTATTTAGTTTTTATTTTAATGTTGCTGCCCACGGAAGATGTAGTCTAAAGTACTTTATCCTTGCTGGATAATGTTTATTTTTAATGGACAAAGCGCTATTATCAAAATCCGCTAATAGGATTTTGCCCTTGCTGTGTACTATATGTGTTGGGGGGCGGGGTTGTTGTGGATAAGGGAGTGGGTTGTAGGGTGCCCACTCAATTGCCATTGTGTTATCTGCGCCCATTGAGGTATAGGTAACCATACTGGCAATCAATGGGGTAAGGCTAGTATTGCTTTTTATATTGTTTTAAATGTTTATTGGGGTAGAGGGGTGGGTGAAGTTGGAGTTGCCCGTAGTGGGTGTTTATGCCTAGGTAGTAACGCTAAGGTAAGAAGAGTTAACTCCTCCCACGCAACCCTCCCAGTAGGCATAAAACACCCACTACGGGCCAATACCACCTTACCCACACCTTATCCCCAATAACCGGGCACTGGTATAAACCCGAGATCAGAACCTGCGAGTTGCAGCGCCGCGATGTGCCTCTGTCTCTCCTCCCTGGGTTAGGCACCCCAAATTAGATTGTAAGCTCTTTGGGGCAGGGTTTTACTGCACCTGCAAAATTCTATGTACCGTACTGTATAAGGAAATACAATTATTATTATTATTGCTGAAAGGACCCCAATTTAGTTACACTGCCCCTGGATTAAATCTACAACAAAACTAAACACAGGTTATAAATAATAGAGATTAAGTTTAATTACCACAAGAGGAATTGCCCTGTTACTTGTAGTATACTCAGCAAGACAACAGCTGTAGTTTTGAAGTCCATGGTCATTTTGCGCTTCAGATCAGTCCTAATTTCTTTGCTTTACAGTCTCCAAACAGTCCTAAAATTGCTAGAAGGGAACAAGCTTCATCCAATCAGGTACCAGGAACGTTACGTGAGAAATGGCCAGTGGGCACGGTTAATCATTAGGTGTGGGTACCCAGGCCAACCTACAAAATGTAATGTGCGGAACCAAGAAATGGAAAAGGGAAGAACACAGTGTGGTGGTTGTCACAGATAACGGGATTTCAGTAGAAACCCCCCAATACAATGTGTAACGTTGCAATGACTGGAATGACCACAAGACCTGTCCATGAAACGGGGCATCCGCAGAATACCAGCACCCTCAGCAGTTCCCATTGTACGGGAATAGCAGATGAGAGAAGAGGAACATATGTAACATGTGAACCGTTTCACTCATCTTGGATGGTGGATCGTTTCACGTTCTTTTCTCCTCAACGTACTATATATATTATGTGGTGTGTGTGTATATATATATATATTATTATATATATATATAATATAATATCGATGATACAGTTCTGTGGCTAACGAAATGCTTTATTTGTGCTAGAGGTGCTTTAAATGGTACTGGAATCTTTCTTGGCAAGTGTTAACATACGGAAGAGCTGTGAATATAGTGTTATGTGGTATGCTGTGGTGAATAAAAATGAATGGAGAGCCCACAGTATATACAGTGCTTTACACAAGTGTGTGTGAGGGGGATATAAATGGTGTGGGTGGGTGTGGAAATGTGAGAGTTTGTAGCACAACTAAACGAGTGTGTGGATACTTAGTGGTCCCTATTGGTGTATAGGGTGGAAAAACAAGGAGTATTAGTATTGTGAGAGACAGCTGTGTGTGCATACATATAGCACAGTATGTACAGACATGGCTTTAGCGCTTATGGGACGAGAGTTCACTACTGTCAGTAATGACTCATAAAATTTCGATCTCTTTTTAGGCCACTGCAAGTGTCCCTAACAGTTGCATAAATTTGTATTCATGCAACCGTCTCTCTTTCGGGGTTTTTAAGATTATCTTTGAGTATGGCAACCCTCAGATCGTTCATCTTATGGCCAGAGTCAGAGAATGTTCGCCAACAGACTGTCTCTTGTACCGCGTGTGATGCTGTGGGTTAGGCAGTTCATTCTCTTGTTTAGCCCCTGCCCTGTCTCACCTATTGTGAGCAGCCCCTGGGCATTCATGCAACATGATGAGGTACACGACATTGCTGGAAAACAGGTGAACCTTCCTCTGATTTTCGTATTCCCGATTCCTGTGTGGTATTTGTTTGGTGTCCGCGTGTAGAGCATTGCGCAGGTTTTGCATCTTGGGTCCTGGCATGTTTTGTCCCGCTTCAGTGTTGGGGAATACTTTACTCCTCACCATAATATTCTTGAGATTTGGGGTTTGTCGATGATAATAAGGGTGCTCAGGAAGACTGTTGCAGTCTTGTATCTTCCTGGAGGATGTGTTGTAGTTTCTTGGCGATCGGCGTAGGGCTCCTAGGTGTGGTTAATGTGACCACAAAGGTACCCTGTCGCTTGTCTCCTTCTGTTTGTATTTAAGGGATCACTTCTGTGGTATTCTGGTGGCTTTGTGAAATGTGGTCTACAATTCTGTTGGTTATATCACACGGTTTATAAAGTCTGATCTCAAGGCTTTATATCCGCTGGTCTCTGTTGCTGTGTCGGAGCACTACTCGGGGTATCGTATGGCTTGATGTAAATGGTTGCATGTTTGGTGGTGTCGGGTGGAAGCTGTTGTCCCTCAAATAGCTGGCTCTCTTGTAGGTTTGTGTATACAGGGTCTGTAGTTGGTTGTTCTTATAGTAATGGTGTGTCTAGGAAATGTACTTCCTCCGGGGAATGGTGCGGTTTGAGGTTGATGGTAGGGTGGAAGTATTAAGTTGTCAGAACTGTAGGAGGTCCTGTTCGCCAGAGGTCCAATCGTAGTGAGTCATCGCTTAGCGAAGGTATGTAGGGGTTTCAAGTGACAGGTGGACAGAAGTCACTTTCAGTTTGCGCAGAACAGATTGGCAACTGTGGCGGCTCTGGTACCCATAGCGGTCGCCACGGTTGTCTGAAGGCTATGTTGTCATTTCCAATGTTGAAGTAGTTATGGGTCAGAATAAATTTCGATGCATTTAGTCTCGTCTCTGTGAGTGCTCCTGCGGTCCCAGAAAGTTCTCAGGATGAAATCCCATCCTCGTGGGGATGTTTGTATAAGGACTCTAACCATGGTTGCTAGTAGTGTTCCTGTTGGAACATGCGATTTTGTAGAGTCACGTTATACCAAAATCACCCACGTAGGATGGGATTCAGCCTGCAGAACTTTCTGGACGCAGAGCCACTACAGAGACAGTAAACTAAATGCATCGAATTTATTTCTGCACCCATAACTTACTTCACATTTGGAAATGAAACATTACCTTCAGACAACGAGGACCGCTTGGGTACTGCGGATGGCGCCACAGTATGCCAATCTGTTCTGCGCAAAACTGGAAAGTGACTTTCTGTCCACCTGTCACTTGAAACCCCTTACATACCTTCGCTACATCGATGACATCCTCCTGATTTGGACCTCTGGCGAACAGGACCTCCTACAGTTCCTTGACAACTTCAATACTTTCCACCCAACCATCAACCTCAAACTCACCCATTCCCCGGAGGAAGTACATTTCCTAGACACCACCATTACTATAAAGAACAACCAACTACAGACCTCTGTATACCGCAAACCTACAGACAGAGCCAGCTATTTGAGGGACAACAGCTTCCACCCGACACACACCAAACATGCAACCATTTACAGTCAAGCCATACGATACAACCGGATATGCTCCGACACAGCAGACAGAGACCAGCGGATTAAAGCCTTGAGATCAGACTTTATAAACCGTGGATATAACCACAGAATTGTAGACCAGCATATTCACAAAGCCACCAGAATACGAAGAAGTGATCTCCTTAAATACAAACAGAAGGAGACAAGCGACAGGGTACCTTTGGTGGTCACATATAACCCACACCTAGGAGCCCTACGCAAGATCGCCAGGAAACTACAACCCATCCTCCAGGAAGATACAAGACTGCAACAGGTCTTCCCTGAAGCACCCTTATTATCATACAGACAACCCCATAATCTCAAGAATATTATGGTGAGGAGTAAAGTATTCAGCAGTACAACTGAATGCGGGACAAAACCATGCCAGGACCCAAGATGCAAAACCTGCGCAATGCTCTACACAGCGGACACAATACAAATCCCACACAGGAATCGGGAATACAAAATCAGAGGAAGGTTCACCTGTTCTTCCAGCAATGTCGTGTACCTCATCATGTGCATGAAATGCCCAGGGGGCTGCTACTACATAGGTGAGACAGGGCAGGGGCTAAACAAGAGAATGAACCTGCATCACCACAGCATCACACGCGGTACAAGAGACAGTCCTGTTGGCGAACATTTCTCTGACTCTGGCCATAAGATGAACGATCTGAGGGTTGCCATACTCAAAGATAATCTTAAAAACCCGAAAGAGAGACGGTTGCATGAATACAAAATTTATGCAAACTGTTGGGACACTAGCAGTGGCCTAAACAGAGATCGAAATTTATGAGTCATTACTGACGTCGTGAACTCTCGTCGCCATAAGCGCTAAAGGCCATGTCTGTACATACGTGCTATATGTATGCACACACAGCTGTCTCACACATACTAATACTCCTTGTTTTTCCATCCCTATACACCAATAGGGGACCACTAAGTATCCACACACACTTTAGTTGTGCTACAAACTCTCACATTTCCACACCCACCCACACCATTTATATCCACTCCCACTCCACACACACTTGTGTAAAGCACTGTATATATGTGGGCTCTCCATTCATTTTTATTCACACAGATACACATACACACTCTTTCTTCATGCTTTCCGTAACCATTAACACCTTAGCCATAAAACAACAATCCACACCGGGGGTAGACACAGCACAGATAACATTCCAGAGACACTGTTTTTAAGTATACCTATGATTCATTTGTAACATCGCCGGAAGAAGAAGAGACGAGTGTATCTCGAAAGCTCGCACAAATAAAAGCATTCGTTAGCACACGAAGGTATACATTATTTTTATTATATTATATATATATATATATATATATATATATATACACACACACACACATACATATATATAGTACGTTGAGGAGAAAAGGAACGTGAAACCGATCCCCCAATCCAAGATGAGTGAAACGGTTCACATGTTACATATGTTCCTCTTCTCATCTGCATATTCCTCGTACAATGGGAACTGCTGAGGTGCTGGTTACTGCGGATGCCCCGTTTCATGGACAGGTCTTGTGGTCATTCCAGTCATTGCAGCGTTACACATTGTAATTGGGGGTTTCTACTGAAATCCCGTTATCTGTGACACACACACCTGTGTTCTTCCCATTTTCTTGGTTCCGCACATTACATTTTGTAGGTTGGCCTGGGTACCCACAACCTAATGATTAACCGTGCCCACTGGCCATTTCTCACGTAACGTTCCTGGTACCTGATTGGATGAAGCTTGTTCACTTCTTGCAATTTTAGGACTGTTTGGGGAGACTGTAAAGCAAAGAAATTAGGACTGAGCTGAAGCTGCAAAACTGACCATGGACTTCAAAACTACAGCTGTTGTCTTGCTGAGTATACTACAAGTAACAGGGGCAATTCCTCTTGTGGTAATTAAACTTAATCTCTATTCTCTTATAACCTGTGTTTAGTTTTGTTGTAGAT